>CM038679.1:650584630-650802325 GCA_021605205.1 Aegilops longissima | reverse complement strand
GAAAGAGAAAAGATAAGGAAGTTAATACATCATACGATGAGCCAAAGTGCCACATAGTTCTTTCTGTGAAAAGGACATCGTGGGAGTGGAGGACAAGACAGACATGTCTCAAGATTATGAAAAGTTTCCATGAAATTCCTCCTTCAAAGTCAAGGCTGACCCCAGATCCTCGATAAACGGCGAAGATTATCCATGGTTACGCACAATAAGGAAATGACACAAGCGAAGAAAAAGTGAAGACTTTCTCCAAGAACTATTATGATGATACCATGCCAACTTTGTAATCGATTTAGTATGATACCATGCCAACTTTCAACTTTTTCAGAGTTCATTCAAATGCTTTAATGTCTTATGGTTCGCCTCGTAATAATTAAAAATAGCAACAATAAGTTTTTTTGTTGTAAGTAGAAACAAAATAAAATAAATAAAGCAAGAAAGAAAAACAAAAACAAAAATAGTGTTTTCAAATTTGAAAACTAATGGCACTAACAGAAAGTTTATAATTTTCCTAAAACTAAAAGCAAAAAGAATTGAAAAATAAAGCAAAAACAAAAAAGAAAATAAATAATGTAGAAATGAAAACAAAAAAAAAAATAAGTATTTTGTTGTAAGTAGAAACAAAATAAAATAAATAAAGCAAGAAAGAAAACAAAAACAAAAAAGTGTTTTCAAATTTGAAAAGTAATGGCACTAATGTAAAGTTTATAATATTCCTAAAACTAAAAGCAAAAAGAATTAAAAAATAAAGCAAAAAAAAAAGAAAATAAATAATGCAGAAAACAAAACAAAAAACTGGAAAAAAGTAAAATAGCAACAATAAGTAAAGAAAACAAAAAAACAAAAAAGTGCCACCCATCGGGCCACCACAAATCAATACGACTAGAACCCCATCCATGGGCCAGATTCAGTGCTCAAGAAGAAGGCCAGCAGCCCATCGAGCACAAGCTGTAACAAGTAGGCCCGTAAGCCTGCAATGGAGAGGAGGTTGAGAGGGTGCGAAGTGGGCTTATAAACCACTACGCGCCTCTCAACTAGCGAGGTGGGACTAAACTTTGGCCCCCGACGCTGCAGCAAAGCAGGGGTTTGGTCCCTGCAGGCACCAACCGACTAAAGGGGAGACAGGTTGCTCAGGCACCAACCGTACCAAAGGTCGCCGCTTCCGCCTTTGGGCTGCCGAAAAGAGGCCTTTGGTCCCGATTGGTGCCACGAACCGACTACGGGGTATTAGTCCTGTTGGTTTCACGAACCGACCAATGGCTTTGCTATATAAGCAAACACTTTGCAAAAATTCAGAATCTCATCGCCATTGACCCCCTCGACGACGCCGACCCGCCTCGACGCGCCGCCAGTTGCTCCACTGGCCGCCACGCCGCCCAGGTCACGCCCTCAGCCTCAGGCTGGCCTCGTCGCTGCCTCCCCGAGCTCAAGGCCTTCTCGCCGCTGCCTCCCGAGTTCCCGCTACTCGGCGCCGCCTCGCCGCCACCTCGAGCCCTTGCCCTGCCGTCTCGCTCTCACACACTGGCGCCCTCGGCCGCCACCACCGCCATCGCCATCTAGCCGCTGCTTTGAGCCTGCCAACAACCGCTTTGCTTTTTTCCACTTTTATTAATTTAATTTTTGTTCATATATATATATATATATATATATATATATATATATATATATATATATATATATATATATAATGTATATGTGTATGTATGTGGCTATGTGTATGTAGATGTTCAAATGTATAAAAAATTGTTCGTAGCATGTTTTTCTTCATATATGTATTTTTGTTCATATGTATTAATGTTTCATATATGCAAAAGATAGATTTTTAGAAAAGTTAGGTTTTTTTTTCTGTTCATAGATTTTTTTGGTGATATTAATTATTGTAGAAATATGCAAATGTTTGTATATTCATATGAACAATGCATTAGGCAAAACCTTTGTTTTTTTCAAAATTTTCTATTTGAACATTTTTTAAACAAGCAATACTAAAAAGAATGAGAGGAAAAGGAAAATAAGAAGAGGAAGAAGAGAGAAGAAGAGAGAGAAGAAGAGGAGAAATAAATAAGAAGAAAAGAAGAGGAGAAGAATAAAATTTTCTGTTTTTCTTCTTCTCTCTATTCCTTTCTTCTTCTCTCTTTTTTCTTCTTCCTCTTTTCTTCCTTTTCCTTATTTTCCTTTCTCAGAGAAGAAGAAAAAAGAAGAGTAGTAGAAGAAGAAAGGAATAGAGGAGAAAGAAGAAACTTCACACGAGTGGGGGGGGTACCGATACCCCTCCCCGATAACATTATTTTCCCATGTATATGTATGTCGCTGTCGTTGTCGATATAACCCCTCGAGATAACTCCGACATGAGGGGCAGTCGATATATATACCCCCTCTCGACCGCTGTCGTTGTCAAACCGCGGATCTCGGTAGGGGGTCCCGAACTGTGTGTCTAGGCGGATGGTAACAGGAGACAAGGGACACGATGTTTTTACTCTAGGTTCGCCCTCTCGATGGAGGTAATACCCTACCCTGCTTGATTAATATTGATGATATGGGTAGTACAAGAGTAGATCTACCACGAGATCAAGGAGGCTAAACCCTAGAAGCTAGCCTATGGTATGATTATTGTTCGCCCCACGGACTAAAACCCTCCAGTTTATATAGACACCGGATAGGTTAGGGTTACACAGAGTCGGTTACAATGGTAGGAGATCTACATATCCAGATCGCCAAGCTTGCCTTCCACGCCAAGGAAAGTCCCATCCGGACACGGGACGAAGTCTTCAATCTTGTATCTTCATAGTCTTGGAGTCCGCCGTGACGATAGTCCGCTATCCGGACACCCCTAGTCCGGACTCCTCAAGAGCCCCTGAACCAGGCTTCAATGATGATGAGTCCGGCGCTGATTGTCTTCGCATTGCGAGGCGAAGTTCCTCCTCCGAATACTTCATAGAAGGTTTTGAACACAAGGATAGTGTCCGCTCGCAAAGCAAGTTCCACATCACACCGTAGAGAGAATAATTTTGCACGATCCGCCGACGATTCCGGGCGTGACATCACACCACGGCCAGGTGTTTATATGAATCGCTTTTTACTGCTTTCCACCTCAAGGTGTTTAGCGAGGCGGTTTCTTGGCACGCCTTATCAAAGCATAGATCGTGCCCCTTATTCCGGGATTCTCATCAATACGGACGGTAACCCATCCGCGCCATTGATTACGGCGCTTGGGAAATAAGCGTAGTTTTACCAGGCTGGTGGGGACACATAGCTTCGTCTGCTCTATATAAGGGACAAGGATCCACCTTTTCACCTCTACCTTCTTCCTCCTTTGCTTATCCATTTCACAAGACTCCAGCTCCAGCGCCCAAGTCCGCACATTCCACCTCAACCTTTCTCCAATCATGTCAGGAGCAGGAGGCAGGTGGATGGCCTCCTCCGTCACGGAGGGGCACATCGCAAGACTGCGGGAGGCCGGATACTTGTCCGGCAACATCGCGCACAGGCTTATCGACGAGGGGCAGCTCATTCCAACCCCTGGGCCCTGTGAGAGGGTGGTGTTTCTCCCCCACTTCCTCCGCGGACTAGGTTTTCCTCTTCACCCATTTGTCCGGGGGCTCATGTTCTACTACGGCCTGGACTTCCACGACCTGGCCCCGAATTTTATCCTCAACATCTCGGCGCTTATCATCGTCAGGTGCGAGGACTTCTCTCTGATCCAGCCCCACTTCGCTTATGGCTGAAGTTCTTAAACGCCCGGCCAAGGTAGTGGGCGGCCGCTGCCGGAGTGCGGAGGCGCCATGGTTGGCAAGATGGCCAAAGTCCCATGGCTCAAGGCGCCTTCGTGGAGACAATAAAGGGGTGGCAATCGGGTGGTTCTACATCACCGAGCCCCGCAACACCAAATGGGTGGCGGCCCCGAATTCAGATCTGGCTTCCCACACGGCTCTCGCCATGGAAAGAGACGGGCCTGACGGGGAATTCGACGAGACATCCGGACTTCAAACATGCGTCCCAAACCTGGTGGCCAAGAATCTTAGGCTTGTCAACGTAATCTGTGTGATGCTCATCCGCCGGATTCTCCCATGCCAACAAAGGGCCTTTAACTTGTGGGAGTTCGATCCGCACAGCACTAAATTTGAGCCGGCTCTTCACACTACGCACGAAGACGCCTGAAGGTGCTGTTCAAGGGCGCCAAGCCCCAAGATCCGCTACCAAAGATCGCGGATTGAGCTCGTGAGCGCCAAGCCGGCGAGGTAAGTTATTTTACCCTTTACGGACTCTTTTTCATAGATTGACTCTACGTGGGATCTAAAACTCCCTATTTTTTGACAGATCTGGTGAAGACATCCGGACAGATTAACCGTCTGCCTCTTTTTGCCGAAGACCAGCGGACGCTCGATTGATGGGTTGGCCCGCACCCCATGTGGTGCCGGAGAAGAAGGCCAAGAAGGAGGCCACGGAACTCAAGGAGCTCCCGACGCCAGTGCCGCCAGATTCTCAAGCGGAATCTTCTCCCAAGGCGAGGAGGAAGAAGAAGCTCCTCCCCAAGGGGGAGGAGAAGAAAAGGAAGGCCTGACCGGGAGGCCGGAGGGTCCAAGAAGGAAGAACCTTCCTCCGGACTTCTCCACCAACGCCGACGACGACGAGGAGGATTGGCCTACGAGGGCCAAGCCTCGGCGAGATCGTAAGTGTCCGGATACCCATGGCTTTTTATTATTGCAGAGTGTTCTCTAATGTCGAACAACCGCAGCCCGCCCAAGGGCGAAGTTCGCCGATTCATCGAGCGGGTCCTCGGGCTCGCTGGAAATGGAGAGTACTCGTTCCGACCGCCTCGCTTTCACGCCATGGGCGACGCTGCTGGGGGGCACCAAGAGGGCTTGGTCAAGAGGAGGTAGCGCAGGAGGTGCCACAAGGCAACCTCCTGACTCCAGCGCTGGGGCAAGACCCCTAAGGGCTCTAAGCCCCACCTTGTCCGGACTCCATGCCGAACCTTCAGTTGTTCCGAGTTCGGCAAGCGGATCCTTCGAAGAAGGTAAGACGCCGTGTCCTCCATCCAACCGAGGCACCGGATAGTTGCGGAGGCGCTTAACGCGCTTCCATCGAGGAGGAGCACCGCACCGTTATGAGTGCGGTGATCCGACAGTTCAGTCCGCCAAGAGCGGATCGACCAAGCTCGTACCAGCCTTCTAATGTGCTTTGAGGTAAGTTTAGAATATGTAAAATATAACCGTGATAGACAGAGCCCTCGATGCTTAGTTCGTGTTCGGAAAGAAAAGCCGGACTAAGGATCTAAAAAGATATACGCAGGAGTCTAACATAAGTATGTCAATATGGGAATGCAGGCTGCGCCGCTGACCTCGCCAGACCGATCATGGAGGTCAATGCATTGAAGCGTAACTCGAAGCGGTCCGAGAACGAGCTCTGACAAGCCAAGAAGGAGCTCGAGGACAAGGAAGGTAAGTAATACCTTATTAAAGAAATACCTTATAGAAAAGGTTTTGCTGCAAAAATAACAGGAATAACATGGGTACTGCAGGGCCACGAACGAGGTGGTGACCTCGAGGGAAGCGGTGTCCGTGGTCGAAAACAAAGCGGCAAGTGAACGCACCGAGCGAGAGAAAGGGGAGGCAGCTGGCGGAGGTGCGGCAAGAGCTCCAGATTCTCGTGAAAAACACGAGGGTTTGGAGCGTGACTCAAGACCCGAGAGTCCGAGCTTGCCTCGCTCTTGAGAGTGCCAAAGCTGCTAAGGCCGAGGCCCAAAAAGCCCTCCAAGAAATTGAAGCACTAAAGAAGATAGCGGCGGTAAGGCATTCTTTATGCAAAGCAAGAATGTAAAAGTCAATTACCTATTACTTACCCGGATTCGGAGCTCTCCAGGAGCATTCGCAGATTTGCCCCGTAGTGTGTCTGATGCTGCCGCATTCTACCGCGCCCAGGAGGGGAGCTCCATGGAGAAGGTGTTCTGGTCTCAGTATGCCGAGGCCGACCATCCGGTGCCTCTGAGCGACCAGCTGAAGCAGCTGGTCGAGCTCCATAAGGTCGCCGAACAGGCCATGAAGGGCCTTATAGCGCCGGGTGTGGCCATTGGAGGCCATGCCCGGAGCTACTTCGCTTGGTGCAGCGGCTGGTGGATGCCTCGTCCGCGGCTTGAAGTCATCAAGCGCCCGCCTGCATTGAAGGTGTCCGTTGGCCCTTGCCTGCGCTAAAGTGCACTGGGCAAGCTGGATGCGGAGAGGCTTGTGACGGACGGGCCACCAAGGGCCATGAGCATCGCACGCCCAAATGTACTATGAGGGCCTCTCAAGGGTGCCCGCCGAATAGCGATGAGTGCTCCAAAGATGTAATTTTGAATAAACTCGCATTTGTTATCCTGACGCTGAAAACTTGTTCATATGCGCTAAGCAACGCTTATTAATTTAAAATATTACCTTCAGGCGGCCGCTTATCAAATTTGAGAGATGGCAAGTCGTTGGCTTCAGCCCCATGCCACGAAAGTGTGGGGTGTTCGGATAAACTTGAGCACTCTTGTTCCCATTCTGGGTCCATCTAGGAGGCGCCAACACAACTAACAAGGCAACCGGACTTATAATGCTTGAACACTCTCACTTAGCCATAGAATTCTATAATTTTAAATTTCGGCGAAGCCCCTAGTATTCGAAGACCGAAGTTCGGGCGCCATCCACGCCTTTGGCCGGACAATTCCGTTCCTCGCCTAAGCGCATAAGTCTTTAGGGACCCAAAAACCTCTCGAACAGCGATCGCTCTCGCCTCTATCATGACGGTCAGTTTTAGCTTTCCATCGAGGTGCTCGACCCAGCATAACTGGGGCACAATCGCAGTGGTTCTCCCGGTGCTACCTTAGCCGATATAGCGGAACGTAAGGTACCAAAACACGGGAGCCGGGCAAACCCAACTATTGACCCAAGACATGATTCGGAGCCAATTCATATAATGCTATAAGTTCGGGTGCCGACTTGTGAAAGTGTTCGACTTATCACACCATAATTTTGGGATACTTAAGCCCTCGGTGTATTGGCCGTACCAAAGTGTACGGTTGCAACATGTCGTGAAATGAACATATGTATATATAAAGGAAGTAGAGCAATAATAAGCAAAAGCTATGTATTGTTTATTCAAAAAGGTACTGCAATGGAAGCAGAACGATACAAATAGTGCGATAAGCAAGGGATGGGACTATCTAACATGTCCCCCTCCAGGGTAAGCTGCTGGATGATATGTAAAACAGGTATAATGCTCGTAATAGAGACCACCTGAACACTCGACGTGGCTTTCCGCTTCTCGCTGTTGCATCGTGAGTTCGGCGATTCAGTGCCGGACAGACTTCAAAGACGGAGTCCCGAAAGTAAAAAAAGGAAGAAAAAGGAAAAAGAAAAAGGAAATGACACCAACGGGAGCCTCTGGTGCGGTCGAGCCGCATTCTTGGCGTGCCGTTGTCTTGCCCCTCCCCATATGCCCATGGTATCTCCAGAGCGTAATTATGTACGCGTAATACTAGCTTTCACAATTTCGCGAGGGCTGGGGTTGGGGCCGGATTGCTACTCGTGCTTGAATCGTGCCAGGTGGTCTTGTTGCAGGTTACTCCGGCGCGCTTGGCGGTGTCCGGACGCTTAGTGGCCGGACTCGAGAATTGTCGTGAGAGGCTGCTTTGCACCTCCGCCATGAGGGTCGCCAGATGCTCCTCCGCTCGGAGAGAGCGCTCGGTGTTTCCATTGACCGTGATTACTCCTCGAGGGCCTGGCATCTTGAGCTTGAGGTATGCGAGTGCGGCACCGCATTGAACTTTGCAAATGCGGTTCGTCCGAGCAAAGGCATGATAGCCGCTGCAGAATGGGACGATGTCGAAGATTAACTCTTCGCTTGAAGTTATCCGAGATCCAAGACCACTTCAATGTGACCGAGCCTGCATAATTGGCCTCTACACCCGTATGACGCCTTTAAAGGTCGCCTTTGTAGGTTTAATCCTTGAGGGGTCTATGCCCATTTTGCGCGACCGTATCCCGATAAAGCAGGTTCAGGTTGCTACCGCCGCCCATCGTGACTCGTGAGGTGAAATCTGGCCAAAATTGGGTCAAGAACCAATGCGCGAAACCGCCGGATGGATGCTAGTGGGGTGGTCCTTCGGCGGAAGGTGATCGGGCATGAAGACCATGGGTTGAACTTTGGGGCGACTGCTCCATCGCATATACGCCCCGTAGTGCACGCCTCGCCCCTTTTGGGTATGTGGGTTGCGATATCATGTTCACCGTCCGCACTTGTGTGGGAAAACCTTTCGTCCTCTATTGTTCGGGCGCCGGGCTCCTCCTCGCCATCGCTATGCAGCCCTTGTCATTGAGTTCGCACTTAACTTGCCTGCTTGTTTGAACACCCAACAATCCCTGTTGGTGTGATTGGCTGGTTTTTCGGGTGCCATGTATTTGGCACAAGCGATCGAGTATGCAGTCCAAGTTGGACGGCCCCGGGTATTTCTTTTGAATGGCTTCTTCCACTGACCGGTTTAGAGCCTCTGAATCCGCATTGACGGCCGATCTTTCAGATATCGCCAGCACGCGGCGCTTGTTCTTGTTATGGCGCGACCTGCCATTGCTGTCCTTGGTATCCGGACTATCGTGGATGTTTGGCCAAGTTGTTTCTTCGAGCTAACTAGCTGTCCTCTCCCGCACAAAAGCGGGTCATGAGGGTTGTGAGGGCTGCCATAGATTTCGGCTTTTCCTGTCCTAGGTGCCGGGCAAGCCACTCGTCATGATGTTATGTTTGAAGGCTGCAAGGGCCTCGATCCCGGACAGTCAACGATTTGATTTTTCTTTGTTAAAACCGAGTCCGTAATTGTCCGCCGATTCTTCCGCTGCTGAATTATGTGGCTAAGGTCATCGGCGCCTGGTGGTCGCATATGTGCCCCGAAGTTATCAAGGAATGCGGCTTCCGTGTCCTCCCAACAACCAATTGATTCTGCTGGCAAGCTATTGAGCCAATGTCGAGCTGGTCCCTTAAGCTTGAGTGGGAGGTATTTGATGGCATGTAGATCATCACCGCGGGCCATGTGGATATGGAGGAGATAGTCTCCATCCGCACCGCAGGATCTGTGGTACCATCGTATGATTCGATGTTTACGGGCTTGAAGCCCTCGGGATTTGATGATCCATTACTTCATCCGTGAAGCATAGTGGTGTGCGCGCTCAGATAATATATCACGACGTAGCTCATATGAGCTTTGTTCATCGGTTCGCCCGCCGGTTTTGTTGTCTCCGCACGACGGTAATCATCCCGCATTGTTGGCGCCCACGCGATCCGTAGATCGATCTTGTATGTTTTGCCTTATCCTCCAATATATCTCGCAAGTCCGGCGCTTTTCCGTGCCTTGGTACTTTTTGAGCGGCGCGGTGTGGCTTGAGCGGAGGGCCGAGAGGCTTTCTTCGTCATGCCACGGGTGGCCGGTCCTGGCATGTCGCGCGCTGGTGACTTGGGTGCTTCCTCCTCTAGTCGAGGCAACGGCCTGCGCTTTGGGGTAGCTTTTGAGGGGCGCTCGAAGTTCATACTCTTCCCGCAAGGACTTTAGTCCATCCGCTGCCTAGCTGGTCTTGGTCAGCTCTAAGTCTGTTGCTGCTTTTTCTTGAGGCTGCTTGCCGTGGCTATGAGCTCGCGCTTGAAACGCCTCTGTTCGGCGGGATCCTCAGCACGACAAACTCGCTGCCGCCGAGGCTTGCCTCATCTTTGTAGGGAGGCGATAATTATCGCCCTCAACCTCTCTTCGCGCAGACCGTCAGGCAGACTTGCTTCTCTCCTCCTCGCGCCGAGTCCCGCTGGAGGGGTTCTCTTCGCACCGTCTGTGGTGTTATTATCTCCGCGGCGGAATCACCGCTTTTATTGTGGCGGATTTAGAGTGGCGCCACCGACATCGGGCGCTTCGGCTGTTTCTTGAGGGCCATCTTCCGCTGTTCCATCGTCGCTCCCATCTTTTGGGATGTCCACCATATATGTCATATGACGAGGTGGCCTTCCAAAGGCCCTCGTAGGCGCTGGTCTTGGTCGCCTCCGCATCGCCGCCCATATCGCCGATGTCTTCGGAGTCGTAGTCTAGCATGTCGTGTTAAATCATCGACAGTGGGCTACAAAGTGGGTGGTGGGTGGGCGTTGAATTTCTTCGCCGTCCGCATCCCAACCTTCCTGTCCGTAGTCCGCCAAGGCTCTCCGGATAAAGAGAGAGACTTTAGTGAATTCAGGATGTCGCCAAAGGGCGAAAGTGCTGAAAGATGTCCGCGGCAAGAACTCCATGACCGGGCGCCCAATCGGATTCGACAAGGGGGCGCGGAGGGTTCGGAGTCCGGAGAGGAGTTCGCACTCGGAGTCGAGGTCTTCGCAGAAAGGATGTGGATGGAGTTCGCTCAATCGCCGAGAGATTGTAGCCCCGAGGCGGTGTCCAACCACTCTTCTCGATCTGTCGGGGAGAAAAGTCTCACCTGGACCGCGCTGTTGTTGATGATCGGGAGCCATCGGGCCTATCGGTGACGTATACGAGGAACTCTCAATGAAAGCACCAATGTCGGTGTCAAACCGTGGATCTCGGGTAGGGGGTCCCAACTGTGCGCCTAGGCGGATGGTAACAGGAGACAAGGGACACGATGTTTTTACCAGGTTCGCCCTCTCGATGGAGGTAATACCCTACCGCTGCTTGATTAATATTGATGATATGGGTAGTACAAGAGTATATCTACCACGAGATCAAGGAGGATAAACCCTAGAAGCTAGTCTATGGTATGATTGTTGTTCGCCCCACGGACTAAAACCATCCGGTTTATATAGACACCGGATAAGTTAGGGTTACACAGTAGTCAGTTACAATGGTAGGAGATCTACATATCCAGACGCCAGCTTGCCTTCCACGCCAAGGAAAGTCCCATCCGGACACGGGATGAAGTCTTCAATCTTGTATCTTCATAGTCTTGGAGTCCAGCCGTGACGATAGTCCGGCTATCCGGACACCCCCTAGTCCGGGACTCCCTCAACCGTGATAACTTATACAACGGCAGCACCCCCCTCAGCCCTCTCGCTCGACCAAAACTCTTGAGGACACCCAAACCCTAGAGAGAAAACGATGTTGGTCTCCTACCCTCCCGCCAGTGCTCCCCTACCCGACAAATTAACTCTCTCGAGGCCACCCAAATTAACCCTTGAAGCTGCCAGGTGTCGAGGCGACCCCAAACCCTAGAGAAAACGATGTTGATCTCCTACCCCCCCCCGCCGCCCCTACCCGACAAATTAACTCTCTCGAGGCCACCCAAACTAACATGATTCCTTATTGTGATTAGCTAGCTAGTTCTACGCTTGTTAATATATATATATATATATATATATATATATATATATATATATATATATATATATATATATATATATATATATATTACCATGTTTGAATAATAATTGACATGTTGTTAATATTTGCGTAAACTATGGAGCACTCCCGAGACGAAGAAATGTGGTTTATGTTGGGGCACATAATCGCACAAGGAAGTGATGAAGTTATGCATTTCTCAACGATAATCGACTGGGTGAAGAAGAGGGCTATGTTCATGATGGCTTCACCCATTAATGCCAAGACAAGAAGAGGACTATGTTCATGATGGCCTCGTGGACACAATGGAGGTACAAGCGTAAGGAGACCGTGTTGATTTCTCCGTGACCGAACCGAGTCCGCCAGGTATATATTAATTAGTTAAGCCCGTGGCTGACTAGTTAATTGATGCATCCATTGTTTTGGTATATGTACATATTAATTACTCGCCTTTCTTCCTTATAATTTCTAGCTTCCGATCGAGCACAACTTCGTAAGGAGACGAGGTCCAAGAAAAAGTTGAGCTCGGATGAAAAGTTTGAGATCATAGAAATCGCTACCGACGGCGAACCGATTGAACCCATGCGGACAAGGAAGGAATTTTCTGCTCAATGCGGGTTCTGTTAGGGACAAGATCCCGATCAGCATCCATCAATGGTATAAGCTTCAAGGAGGAAGACCCCGAGGTGTCTTATGTCAATGATATGCGAAAGAAGATCTTTGACCAAGTTGAAGGCAAATTTCACCCTACCGCCAGAGGAGGATCCGGAGAAGCCGCTAAAGAGCAATTAATCAAGTCTTGTGCTCTTAAGAAGATGGCAACCCTAATGAGGAGGTGGAGGAAAGAGCTGAACCAGTTTGTCGAGAAAGATAAGACACCAGAATTCATCGGCAAATATGAGAAGATCAAAGATCATCGCCCGCATTTGTGGCCCACAAGACATCGGAAAAGAGTAAGAAGATGTCGGCGATAAACAAGAAAAATGCTTCAAGAAGAAGCTTCACCATCACACGGGTCGTGGCTACCTCAAAGCCCGCCTAATTGGTCCAAGGCTGAGCATGATCTCGCTTGATAAAGGGATCGAACCAGAGACAATGTAATCGCCAGACTGCTGCTGACTTGGTTCTTCGGGATGGCGGAACATTGGACCCCGTAATGTGGAAGTGCCAAAGGACGGACGAGCAATCGCAAATACCACCAGAAGCTCGACACTATATCGATGCAGCGCAGCGAGGGCGCTTCCTTCAAAACAGGGAGAAAGACGAGCTCACAATGGCCCTTGGGAATCCTTGAGCACCCTGGACGGACACCTAGGCACGCCAGTCCCCTTTCGTGGAAGGTTGGTTTTCCTGACGCAGGGGTTACAAAACCCACGAGAGGAGGAAGAAATGGAGCAGGACCAACTGCAGCGCTGCACGTAAAGGATAATGGGGCTAGAGGAACGAGAAGCAGCAGATCACAGAACGACCCGCCAAGCTTCCCCTGCTACCTCCCGCCATCTCGCGGAGAAGCAGGTGGCTTCCATCGAGCTGCTTCAGCCGAGCATGTTTTGACGGCTCCTCGCCGCTATCCCGGATGGTATCATGGAGTCTCAAAGTTGCCACATTATGGCGCCGATGGATGACTTTGAAGGTCAAGGTGGCTGTTGGCCAAGTTTATCCTAGTGGACCCGCACAACTTATCACCGCCACCATTCCGTAAGGATATGCTAAGGTGATGGTGGATGAAATAACAGAGGATTTGAGGACCTTCCGCTGACCACCCTACCGGTGAAGGGGAGACTAGGCTGGGTTCTGCTCAAGACTCCATGCCTATGGCGGAAGGAGCTCACAACCTTCCGAATCGACGCCTCCGCCTCCTCCTCCTCCGTGAGTCAGGCACTCCGCCTCCTCCACCGCCTCCTCCCATGAGTGAGAATCAGGCACGCTGTGGCGGCACTCCGCCTCCTTCTCCGCGCTGGCGGCACTCCGCCTCCTTCTCCGCTTGGCCAAGGCCGCGCCGAGCAGCCAGCCTCCTTCTCATAAGGCCAGGCCGAACTCGAGCAGCCAGCCTCCTCCTTCTCCGCCTCATCAGCTAGGGATGAAAACGGAGCGGAAACGGACGGAACTGAGTGCTATCATATTTGTTTTCATATTCTTTTGCAGAAGCGGAAACGAGTACAGAAACCCCGGAAATGAATACGGAAACAGTTATTATCCGAAACGAACACGGAGCGAATACAAAGCAGATACGGAAACAGAAATAGGCATTGATCGGAACTTAATAATCCCTTGAATCATAGAGAAATACACACAAAAACAAACAAATTTAATGAGTTGTTAACATGGCTACAAAATAATATCATTATGTTAGCAACTTAGCGTAGTATTGTAGTAGTACCGACCATTGCATATAGGGTCAAGCTGACTACATGTGTGGTAGAAGTTGGGCCTTAAATCCATTCTACTAATTCTATCATTGTGTTCCTTTGGTGGTTGGGCTACAAAGCAGCTATTGTTCTATAGTAAAAACAGAAATTCCATATTCACGGAAACGGAAAGTTCCATTTCCATGCATGTTCCACCGAAAACGCTGCCTGCTTTTTGTTTCATTTCGCATAAAAATTCCATTTCCACTTCCATTTTGTAAATTTCAATTTTTGTTTTCATATTTTTCTCCATTTCCATTTTTCTCCGAAAACGGAAAGTTTCCACTCCATTTTCATCCCTATCGCCAGCAAGGGCGAAGAGACCCGCCCGCTGTTCCGGCTGCTCCTGGCAGTAGTACTTCTCCTCCCGTAAGCAAGCAAAAGAAGACATCCGCCCGCCTCTGCTCTGCCGCGCCTAGCAAGACATCCAAAGGCGGAGGAATACAGATATGGTCCTTCTCTCAAGACTCCGAGAAGTTACCGACGAGAGGACCGAGGAGGAAACGCCAAGATCGCAGAGATCAAGTGGATCCGTGAAAGACCGCCGAAGTACTCGTGACATCAAAGAGCAAAAGAACGAGCAGCTAAGAAAAAATTGACCAGCTCGGTGAACAAGCAAACCAATCGTGCCCCCCGCCAATGTGTCTAGCGGCAACATCGCCGCTAATGTTCCGGGATGGTGGCCGTTATGGAAATCTACAAGATTACTCCGCCGACCGCACTTCCTGAATACATGAAGGTGGACGAACACAGATATTTAGTATGGAAGCATCTCGCCAAAGATGAAAAATCTCTAACAACGATGATGCGTAAGATTCCATACTTGGTACATGAAAACCTGTAGAGAGTCCGGGGACGAATTGTTTGTATCTCAACATTAAATAGGAGCACAACTCGTTGGAACTGATCTGTTGTGTGTTCCATTTGAGGAGTTCTTCGAGTTCTTCAATCAAAAGGCCCTCGATAAATTAACGGCCTTTTGCTACCGCCTCGTAAGTACTATTTCTGTCATTAAGTCTCTATATATAGCTCGGCTCTTTTCATTGCATGTATTTATAATTAATTATCCTCAATATATTATGCAGATTGAAGATCGTCGAGTGCAAAAAATGAAATCTATGATATTGGGTTCATTAACACAAATTCATAGATGTATTTCTGTTGAAAAGCATGTCAAAGAGGCCGAGGACAACTTTCTACAATCGCTGATCAAAAATCAAAACAAAGATACCATACTTTTCCTTATAACGGCAAGTGAGTGTTACCGATCGCTTGCATATTCGGTTTCCCTTATTACTCGAGGGAGGTTATAGTAATGTAATTGATGAGTTATGCATGCGCGCAGGTTCCGCTATATTCTTCTCGAGATTAAGCTTGAGCGTGACTAGTAACCGCCTTTAGACTCGAGACGGAAAGATCCCAGACCTATGCGGACATGACTGAAATGCTCAAGCAAGTAAGTTCAATTAACCGATCATTATCGCACCATAGCGGCAACTTTTTGTTCATTTCATGATATCTCAAGTAATAATAATTATTTTCTTTGTCTTGCAGGGTTTGGAAACAGTTCACCGCAAAAGCTCCGGGATCTGCCAAGGAGCTGCGTATATATATATACCGAAAGTAAGTACTATGGCTAGCTAGTTGTGCGATCTCCCATTTGATTCTATAGCAATACTTTTATCAATGCCATTTATAATACTTCATTATCAGTTTGATTGACCTCTATTTCTCGAAAGTGCTTGTGGCAGGAACAAGGGAATGATTTTCTCGTGGATACTACGTAGCGAAGTTCATCTACAACGCGACTTTGAAAAACAAGCGGGGCTACTCTCCAAGACAATATGAAGTGCGTAAGCAATTAATAATATATTAACAATTTCATTTTATTACACCATCATTTCTGTTGACTTTCATTCATATACATGTATTAATTAGCCCCTTTTTTCAATTTAGACGCGGTGACGCGAATGAACTCCTAGAACCAGATCGCGCTAAAGCAATTCAAGAGGAATTACGGATTCTTTCTTGACCACGCCATCAATAAAGCCGGAGAATACCATGTGGAAGTTGATTTCAAATGCTAGAGGACTGTAATTAAGAGATCTTATATATTGTACATGTATGTAGCCAGTAGCGCCGGACGACATGATACTTAAAACTTGTTTTAAATTGTTCACCAATCTCTGACAAGGAGAGGTCGACGATCATTTCTATCGGTATGCATAACTAACTTCTATACTCGATGGTTCCCTTCATTTTCTTACTTAGCGTGTCGAGGGCTATATGTATATAGTACGAAGGCCACTCAAGCCACTGATTTAAAGAGAGGACACTTCTGCCTATTAATTAGCTAGCTAACACAATATATGAACCACCTAAATTAACCCCCAAAACCCCCAACCCGCCTCCCCCTTCAAAAAAAACAAAACCCCAGCCACTGAATGTCGACGCAGGATGCCTATTGGTCCTGGTTGGTGCCACCAACCGGGACCAAAGGCCTCTGCCGGCTCACGCAGACCGCCACATGGAGGATTGATCTGTCCCGGCTCGTGTTAGAACCGGGACTAAAGGGGAGGTATTGGTATCGATTTCATTAGTCCCGGTTCATGAATCGACTAAAGGCCCTACGAACCGGACTAATAGGTGTTTTTCACTAGTGTGCGCCTTCATCGACGCCCGCCTCCTAGCTCACCAGGGCTACTTCACCGAGCACATCGTCGCACCTCCGCCTTCGAGGTCGCTGGGGCTTCACCAACGGTCTGCCCATCAGATCAGAAGCGCCCGCTGCCACTCAAGATCTGCATCCGCGCGCTGCCAGCCAACGCCAATAAGATCACCTCAACGGCTCAAGTGACCAAGACTCTAGCTAGGCGAGCATGCCCAAACGCCGCCCGAACTAGGTATCCACACATCACTCCCTTGTGACTGTTCCGCGATGTTTGATATCCTTTCACCGCTCTCTTAGCTTACACGCCTATGCAACTCGACTTTAACTCTTATTTCTTCCGAGATATCATCCAAACAAGCAAATCCATTTTTAGCGAAGCATGACGGGCTACGGATTTGGTACATATCCCGCACATCCGTATAACCTTGTAAGTATCTGTCCTCCGGACAACATCAAGGTCGATTCCTCTTATTTGATCAACCATTCGCCGTGTCAAAATGCGAGGGGGATGCAAGGAGCACAAGGCCTGCACATCCAAGCAAGTGGTAACATGGACTTGTACATGGAACATCCCAAGCGCAAAGCAGAGCTGCAATGAGCCTCAGAAACGAAAGCTAGCGTAAGTCCCTGCATTTCATTTAATTCAGACTCGCATTCATGTATGATTTGTGTGCAGTGGCTGATCCACTAATTCAGTTACCAGGGCTAACATTTAACTTAAAAATACGAAGGCACTTGCATTCCGGAAATCAACATAACTTGAGAAATGTGAAGCTACATGCACTTTGAAAACCAACTAATGATCCAAAGTAGTTCAGATTATAAACACTAAATGATGCAAGCACCAAAAACACAAATGCAACATGGTGTACAAGGACTACAAACATGGTCTGACCTGCTTGAATTATTCGCTCTATGGCTGAAAATATCAAGTGTAATTGCACGATAACCAGTATGCAAACTGCATATCAATATATCTATCCTGCACAAGTATGCCAATAGTTTCAAACAACAGATTAGAAAAGTATTTATGCTATGTTGTCATGATACGGGACTTTCTCGTAGATGGCCTCGACGCTTCCTCAAGCTATGAAAATGCACTATAATTTGCTTGTCATCAATGCCCGCAAATCTGCCTCTCTCAACATAGTAGATCATCATTAGACACTAAATCCTTCAATGAGCTTGCAAAATGCTTGCATTAGATCCCTCATTAGACACTATATGTTCATCACGAGGAGCATGTAAAATGTTTGCATCAAATCCTTCATTAGCAGTCTGCTCATTAGACACTTCAGTGCTCAAGAACAACATGAGCTTGTATGTTTGCACCGAAACTTGATTAGATACATCAGATTCACCAGTTCAGATTGATTGGGGAGTTATAAAATAAGTAGAAATTGGTTTCATTTTCTCATAGATTCCCTACATACAAGCAGTTTTACAACACCGCCAGTTTAACTATTGGCCGAAATTGAAGAGTTGAATTAGATATAATCAGGGATGTGATGTACCTGCTCGCTAAGATGCTACTCTTGCAAGCTGCGACGTCCGCTTATGCAAGCTCGATGCCATGCCCGTGCTGCCGCCGCTGCCTCCCACGCAGGCTACACCTGTGGTTGGATCTTCATCTTCTTGTCCTTCCATTCGCTTGAAGTTCGCACCGCCTCCAACGAGGGCGCGAGGAAGTGTTGTGTCGGTCTGTCCAGCGGCTAGGTTAGGAGCGAACCAGACTTGGAGCGAATGAATTGGGATTTTTCCCTGTCGATCGATATGGGAGGCGCTGCTTGGGGCCGCGAGCCTGCTATAGGGCCTGCCTTGCACTTATGTTATTGGCCCATCCAAATTGAAACATTTTTCTTCATTTTTACATTGCCTGCTCGGCGCTGGGACTAACAAAACTAGCTGGCCAACCTCGACGACTCAAACTAGGTGCACACTTTCCAGCCACCGAGGCGCCGCCCATACCAGCCCCTATGGTGGCATCTCCTTTTATGCAGTATGATTGATAGTGAAAATATTCCAGTGGCGCTTTTGATTTACCCACGTAATGGTTGAATTGCTTGTTTCTATGAACTGAGTTCGCCAATAATGTGAAGGATGCCATCTTTTCATCCTATTGTAGATTGCTTAGATCTCGATATGCCAAAAGTAATCGCATGAAATATACAAGAAAAGCCGCAGTGATGTGTTTGGCTACAACTAGTCCGACTACACGCCCTCATATAACATATCAAGGACGCACCATCTTACCAGATTAACCATTCGACTTACCCATGCAAAGGTGGGAAGAAAGAAGTATTGGGACTCGCAGATTCAAGCAATTGATGCCATGGACTCCTTTGTACAACCTTGTGTTTAAAAAGAAGTTGATGTGTGCTGTACAAAGAACTAGCGAAGTTCAGTTACTCGCTTCTCGAATTTTAGTTAGCCACTTTTTGCAAAATTGTTCAATTACGTTGCTTGGCTTAATTTAGTTTGCTACTGATTACATAATGGCACAGCCTGTTAATCATATTGTAGACTGCACGTATCTATGTGTTTGATACTTACTGTTAAGAATTACCTGTTTTCCCTAACTTAAATATCTACTTGTTTGTTTAACTGCTTTGCTGCTGCAACAACGGGTTACAATGATGTTAATAACTACTCCTACTTTTCAGCATCCAATTGAAACTCTTTAATTCCTTGTTTGTTTAACTAGTTTGCTGTTATAACTCCTAGTTGAGATATTTTGCTAACTTCAACTTTTCTAAATCCAATCGGAACTTTAATGGCAAAACAGGTTAGCCCAAGATCAAAGAGCGAGGGCCCCATGGACGTTGCATCATCCCACAGTAGTGGCACCGGCCCAATCATGCATTATGAATTGCCAACTGCTGATGCTCTAGAGTCAAACTAGTGGTAGAAAGAGATTCTGCTTCTGCACTTAGAGATGAAGTTGACATGTTGAGGAAGCAAACATCACAATCACAAGCAGTACTCAATACAACCATTAAATATTTGGTGGATTTCAAAAGGAAGCAAGCTGAGACTGACCAGATTGTTAAGGTCCTCAAGGAAAAAGGAAATTAAATTCCTACTTGGTAAATCATAGGTGAAATGTTCTTTCCATAGTTGAATAACATTTGTGTTGTCTGCTCATGTAATCAATCAAACCATTTGTTTTAGAGATCATGTAATAATTTAGTTTTGTTTTTGGTTTGTAATTTTATTTGAGCACAAGTCTGTATTAATTGATAAGACTCGAGACATTTCATTTGGATTGTTGTGCTGCACTCAAAATATGCTAATCGGGCTGAATGTGTATTCAGCAATAGTAGTATCCTCCTTGATATATGTGTATAGTTGAGCATATAATGTATTATGCTGCATCACTCTTGGTAAGTAGATTACATTACATATTAGGCAATCTGTCATGTCAATTAGTCGTGTAAGCAAACTTGTGAAATTATCCTTCCATGTCTTTAATATCCGTGTTAAAACTATACACCCTACATCTAGGAATGGAGGGAGTAGTATAGATGGACCATAAGTGGCATGCATCGGAAAGGGCCAAGATGCTGGCTAAAAAAAGATGTTGTAGCAAAAAAAAGTACTGCGGCCTGGCTTATGTATGTTAGTTGATATTATTGATCCATATACTCTATAAGTGTTTATATGTCTGTTAGTTCTATACATTCATGGTCGATTGAATCGGTATTTGAATCTTGATACATCGCTTGTGTACATATCTAAATGGGAGTACACATTATGATGCGTGTGACATTTGAGTTGGACATGAAGTGTTCCAAATATTCAATTCACCTTAAACTGGATACTAGTTTCTGAATTTGAGTATCGGCATTTGTAAACCATATTCATATATGATAGTGGAATACATCTTTGTCGTCCTTTTGAAGATATATAAAACACATAGAATGATTTATAAAGATTCATATAGGAATACAAATGGATTCAATTTAGTTGCTGTGGTAAACGTGATGCTTATTGTCCCAAAATTCAAAGAAGCAGCAAAATGTCCACTCCCACGCCGGCTGCCCGGCCAAGTGTTTGGGAGATGGAAATTACTGTCTACCCATTACGGACAATCCATCGCCCGATTTCCACTGCTCTAAATAGGGTAGGTTAGTAACTTCAATTAGACGTGACACGATCGCTTCTCGAGCCCATTCCACACGGTGGGCGCCAAACATGGGCGGCAAACACATTTGATTCAAGCTCGTCCGAAAGACCTCTATTTCTCCCTCCATTCCCCATTCATACACGGTATGCAAAACAAACTCGACTCGCCAAATCGATGTAGGCAAATATTTTCAATAGGGCAGGTTTGTAACTTCACTTAGACGTGACACAACCGCCTCTACCTGTCAGCCCTGTTCATACACCGTGGGCGCCAACCATGGGCGCCAACCACCCTCTCCTCGCCTCAAATCGCCTGGGCAAATATTGGCGAGATGCTAGATTACCGCCCTATCCCCAACCGACGAGACGCCCAAATTTTAAACGGGGCTAAGTTCAGAATTTTCCCATATTTCAGACATAAAGGCCCCAAAACATGGTTCCCTGCATTCTCTCCTCCATTTTCCCATTCATACACCGTCCGCTTAGAACACCCCATCCCCACACCAGCCTCCGTCCGCCACCCCATCCATCGCCACCGCCCTCCACCACATCCATCGCCACCGCCCTCCACCATGCCGAGCGCCTACCAAGACCACGCCGCCCATCGCTAGAGATGGACGCTTTCATCCATGGCGACGGACCAATAGCCTTGCATCGCCCTCTCGCTTCATCGGCGCCGCCTTCCTTCTTTTGCCGGGCCGCCACACGACCTTCTTCTTCCACCGCAACGGACTTATCCCCGATGCACCCGCTCACCGTCAGAGATCTGCTTCAACGCCACCGACAGCCATCGCACTTCGATGCCTACACGGCGCCGCAAGAGAGGTGGTACTTCATATCTCCTCAACTTTTTGATCTCAACCGTAAAATAGATCTTAACTTGGTTACTCTACTTTCTTTTCAGCTCTTAGAATTTAGTTCTTAGTTCAAGCAAACAATGGATGCTAAATATCATTTCTCCGGTTTGCAGCTTCAAATCTGCCATGGCACAGCCATAATACGGTTTAATTGATCATGCTTAGGGTTTAATTGATCATGTTGGTTCCGTGGTGGTTTCTTTAATAGAAATCGAGGGAAACCTCTTTGCTAAAAAAATATGCTTAGAGTTTCCCTTTATGATCACTATACGATCGTAATACGTGCTTCGTGTCATAATAACATCGCTCCACGCATCAAGCTAAACAAGCTTAGATGTTCAAATACTAATCTGATATTATTAAAACAGAGTTGTTTAATTGGTCAGCTAAATGTTCCTAAATTAGTTTAAAAATGCATGTTCGCCGCCGTGTGTATCTCTCACAGGTGCCCACGGTGGGCCGCCCACCCTGGGATTTTTGGTCGCCCCAGCCCCGATTCCTCTCGCTTTTGTCAAGGCTCCGATCTCTACTCGCCTCACCACATGCTTCGCCAAGCGACTTGTCATCCCTGGACGGCATGACTCTAGGAGGAGACGCCGACTAACAGAGGCCAGGAGCCGTCACTAACAGCGCCATCGCTGTCGGGCGCGCCACCGTGCCTACCTTCCCAAATTGCTCAGTGGCTCAGCGCAAAGACCCACCAAGCCAACCCGATTTATCCCGAGATACGCCCTCAACACTCAGCAGCCACCTCATCACCCATTTTCTAATTGATTCATTACTCATTAGGCAGACTATCATTAGGGTTTGTTGTGTGCTCAATGCTACCTACACTTAATGGTTCGATGTATTTCGCAATCTTTAGTACCTCTAAAGTTCATGTGGTTTTCAAAATTCGCCCTCTAATGTAAACTAGTCATTTTGGATTGTTGGTCGAGTGACATTGACCCAGATTACTACTGCAAGCCAGGTTTGTTGACAATTTTACTTGTCTTTCTTACTCATTCGATATAATATCCAATTATTCACGCCGATTAGTTGCAAACAATAAGTGCTAGACAAACTTCTTCATTCAGATTTTGGACGGTCTCTCATCGCAGCTACAATTCTGCATACTTGTCCTAATAAGCTCACAAGTAAATGATTGATTCACTACATCTATGCTTGCCTTGTCATATTTGTTGTCAATATTCTTTAGGGTGGACCACCCTGTTTCTAAATATCGGAACCGTAGACCTGAGTGAATAGTATTTCTATGTGATCTCTTCCATCATGTGTGGGTAACTAACACCGCATTGTATAGAAAGAAAGTGTCATTTCCAGCTTTTACATAGGTTTCGATCTTTACATGGAATACAATCTGCCTACTTGCTTTGTGTCGCACTACCAACACTCCACCCTTGAAGCTAAACATTACGCCACTCATAATTGCTTAGTTTATTTGTTCAAATACGAATTTCATATGATTCTAATGTTCCTACTTCAGTTTTGAAATGTGTGCCTGCCTGTTATAGAGACATAAGGGTTTGTATTTCTGTGTGTGGTCTGGTCAGCACGGTTGGGGAGGTGAACTTTGCATATGCAGGGGTTTATAGGGAGACACTCTCCGAGTTGAATCCGCAATGCATTCCATAGATAATCTGACTACTTTTTATGTTTTCATGAATCTCAGATTCTAACAGCATCATAATGATTATGAGCTTGCGCATGATGAAAAGAATAAAGCGTAACAATGCCATGGCTGTCAAACTTGGCATTAAGGGACTGAAATCAAGTCCGATGCAATGCAATGCAAACGCCTCCACCTACAGATTCATGCTCGTAATATGATCCTAATAAAGGATTCTGAGCTAGAGGGAGACCTAAGTCAATGTAGCTCCCTAGTGGAGGAGTCGAGGAAGATGCCCTATCTTATTCACCCATCAAGGTACTTGCTCTAACTTTCCAAGGTTACATTGCTCACATATCTTGCAACCGATGCTTTGCATTGCTTCTACTTTGTTGAACTGCCATTAGCTTAGTTTACACATCGTATGTGAATACGCCTGCCTATCCATTTTCAAGACATATTCCATCTGTCATCATACCATATTTATCCATTCAAATGTTGTTCTTGTGTATCAGACGTTCAAAAGGAAGAGGGCGATTGCTGATCGTGGAGGAGCACAAGCAAAGTATTTGGAAAAGGTAGTGGCACCTGATAAATCAAATAGCCCATTAGGTGTAGTTGCAATATCACCTGACCCACAAAATACCCCAACTCTAGCAGACTCTAGCCCTACTACACTGGTCATTTCTGATGCCCCAACTCAGCAGATTCCCAACTGCAGCAAACAATATGATTATGCCAGTTGACATAGCACCAGCTGTACGACGCAAAACCCCCATTCCAGCAAAGAGTACACCAAATCCAGTTGCCAAATCCCTTTTCGAACCAGAGAGAGCCCCAATTGCAGCAAATAGGACCCCTGTTCCATTTCTTCCCAGTTTAGAAGACGGCTTATGTTGTTGTCGAACTTTGTGCGATCTTTCCTTCATGGAAAGATTATACCGCAGACACGTATCAATTTCCAGCCTTCCTCCGCAACTTACGCGTAAGTAATGTACTAATGTTATTCATGGTCATTACTGCATATGTTTCGCCGATGTAAGACACAAGATTTCATTCTTTAAATAGGCGAGGAGCAAACTGGATTGTGATGACGAGCAAGAGTTGGTTGCGCTTTTCAAGCACTCGTTGATGAAGTATCGCTCCTACCGAGGCAAGCGCACTTCGATGGCAAGCCTCCGAACGAAATTTCTGTAAAGTCTCCGTGCTACATTTATCCGACGGTGACTGGAATAATCTTGTTACACATTGGTCTCGCTGCAGCGTAAGGTACCGTCTATGATATCACATCACAATTTGAACTACATTTCTGCATTTGCCTTAATGTCTCACTTGTACGAAAAACTGTTAGCGTAAGAACATTCGCTCAAGGGACCATGAATCTCGCAACTATACCGCATAATCGCATTGCTCTTGTGAGTACCTCTTGCCTGTATGACCATACTTACTTTCATAGCTGTTTGATTATGTAGCATCACTGCACATGTTAGCCTCAGAATCGCCCATTTGGTGGACATTATAAGATCCGTATGGACTCTTACACAAATTTAGAATCAACCCAATGCTTTTGAAGAGGTTTAGCTCTGCAGTCCTCTTGTAAGGACTGAACGTGGTCTATCATTGTACTTACATTAACAGCTACTCCTCCGTCCCATAATATAAGAACGTTTTGTACAAGACACCGTTGTTCAAAACACTCTTGTATTATGGGAAGAGGGATTGGTTCATTTTGTAGCATTCTGCATCTTATCTCCTCGCCCACCATTTACTAAAAAGATCGATCTATATTTAATCTTACCAACAAGTAGAATACATGCATAATGCCAAAGAAGAAGTGTAGCCCATTGCTCTTGTCAAGACATTTTGTCCCGTAACGCTTGTACTTCCGTGGATTGGTAGTTGATTATGTAGCATCAATCTGCATCTTATCTTCATTATCCTCTATCCTTCCAAAGATTATCATATCTATAATTACTCTCTACAAAATGTAGAGTACAGGCAATGCTTATGAAGAAGATTCTGTGCTGAAATTCTTGAGTTATCCTTCCCTTGACATGGAGAAGGGCATTATAAAGCCGGTGTTAACTGTTAATGTAAGTCAGTCCTTCTAAAGCCTTTATCCTCAACTGCTGTTTAATTTGCTCATACTCCCTATCGTTTACTGCTGTTTAGTTTGTTGTTTCTACCAAAATGCATGTTCGTAAGAACTGTAAGTTCTAAGTTTTACTTGTAAAACCAAATTCCTTATTCATACCATGCACATTACTTAATACTCCCTATATGTATGCTTGGTTTTGTGGATCTATAATCCAGTGTGTGGTGAAGCAGCCCACGTTTGCACCTTGTCATCTCCTGTTTTATCTTACTGATGTGGTTGATGATATGAACAACATGCCATGCACATTATCCAAAATAGATACAATGATTTTCTTTGCCCTTCATCTATGCTTGTTATGTTGACATGGTAATCCAGTAGTGTGGTGAAGCTCCCTGCATTATGAACAATGCCAAATTATGCTATTGATATTTTGAACTTACTCTTTATTTTCTAATTTGAAATTGATAGAATTGATGTAATAGTTATCATCTTTGTTTATACACGCAAAACCTGTCATCTCTCTCGCTTTGTTTCAGGTGATATGCCCGATGGCATGCACAAGTCTCATCAAGGCTGTGAGACAAACCCAACATATATTGCAGCAAAGAAGGCAAAACATCTTGAAGATAGCGAGACAACCCCAAAGTCTTGTCTTGATGCAAAGGTTCAAGTTACTTGAGACTAACAATGACAAGCTCACTGTAATTCGTTGTCTGAATCAGTTCGACTTCTTCAGCCCCAAGTTCTAGCGTAAAGGCATTCTCGCAACTCAACTTCGACTTGAAGTCCTATTCTAAGAAAGATTGAGAACACCAATGAGAACCTCATCGCTAAACAGCTACACCGAAGCTATGACCGACATGCTAGGCGGTCTCACAGCCTTGCTCAAGCAGCTTGCGCAGCAGCCTCGCAAGGCTAACCTTTCTTGAACTGTCTTGGAAGTGGTCTCGTTCAAGATTATTTTGTTACGCCGCAATGGTGCCCAGCTTTTGTAATCTGCTTCTTCCTTGCGCTTTATGATCACCGTGGCAACTTCGATGCCCAAGGGATGTAATATACCTTAAATCCTTTATTGTATAGTGTAGGTTTATTCTTAGTTACTATGCCGTAATTTCTTTATTGTGTAGAGTAGGTTTGTTCTTAATTCCTACTAGTTATCGCCATCATTCGCTATCCGAAAAAAATCAGATGTAGTCGATCGGCCAAACATTCGATAACGGCCAGGTTTTTAGCGGCCACAATTGGGGCTCATGCCTTTTCTTGGGCAGAATGATTGGGGCCTTTCACACATTGCGCCAGCCCAAACTTACACCGCCTATATTTTAGTTGGCCTTTGTCGACCCAGCTTAGTTCGCCTGTAGCGTTGGGCCATTAATGTGTTGAATATTGTATCGGCTCGTTACGCCGAGATGAAACCACGGCCTTTAGCAGCCAAAATGCATGTTGGGCCTCAATTTTCACTAGTCGTCGACGGGCCTTCAAAGAGGTCGAAATGTAGACCGGTCGTTATGGGCCCAGTTAGCTCACGGGCCGTTACCAGTGCCGAAACATATCTCGGCCTTAGTTGGCCCATCGATATCATGGGCCTTTAAGAGGCCGAAGCTTAGTACAGCATCAACGGGCAGAATTACACGACAGCCTTTAACAGCCCAAAGTCACGCTGGGCTTAATGTTGCCACCTTTAGCACGGGCCGTTAGTGGGCCCGATGTCCCGTCGGACCATATATGGCCCATGGGCAGCACGGGCCATTCCCAGCCGAAAGTCACACCGGTTGAAATGGGCCCATGTTCACATCAGCCTCTAACAGCCGAAAGTCACTGGCTGTAGTTGGGCCCAATATTCGCTAACAATTAACGGGCCAGATCTGGCTTCGTCGCAAATGGGCCCAAATATTGGGCAACATTAACGGGCCAGATCGCTTCGTCGTCAGTAAATGGGCCCAAATATTGGGCGTAACAATTAACGGGCCAGATCTGGTTTCGGCTGTAAATGGGCTTTATTAAGCAGGCCGTTATTGGGCTGGCCCACTAGTACCTAATTAAGTTCTACGGCCTTTGACTTGGCCGCCTTTTTTAACCTATATCGGCTCTCGCTGGGCCCAGCCACGTGTCAACGCATCATAGGCATGTTCCTCCAATGGATTCGGCGACATCCGCCCATCGACGAAGCGGATGTGTTCCTTCGCCAATTAGAATTTTACACGGAAATTTCCCATTGGTCGGGCTGTTAACGGGTTATCGGATCGAAAACCCGACCCGATAGCTTAACGGCGTTCGCTACGGTGGATGCCACGGTCGTCACCCTTGACGAAAGCACTTCGGACGCTACGATTTATCATCATGGAAGTGGACACTCCGTGATGATAATTTTGGTAATGTCATGGAACACTTCTACGACAAAGATAGGTATGACTATCTTGATTCTGTCATAAATTTGTCATGGATGTACATGCATGACAAAAAGCGCGACCTACTATGACAAATACGTATCATCACGGAAGTGTATTTTTTTTGTAGTGCAGGGACGTGAAGCGTAAGGGAGCTACTGTGTCGCAGCAGCAGCAAGACACAAGCTTAAGTAGGGATCAGCCCGAGTCATCCAAGGGTAGTTTGCATCAAGTGGTACCATGACCTCCACACCCACAACACCAACGTAATGCCAAGAGCTCGTGGCCGTAAGTAGATGGCGGATGGGGCCGACGCCTCGAATGCAACAATAGGGGCTATACGAGGAGGAGGAAGAGGTGGAGGACGATGGGAAGACCTGTGGCTCTCGCCAAGGGTGACGGACTGACCAGCGAGGATCGCAAGGCGGACCAGCCTCGCAAGGGAGGTTGAGGGATCAGCCTGGTGAGGATCGCCAAGACGGGCAACGCAGGCCTCTCTCCTCTGCCACCACCGCCAAGGAGGAATGAGGACCAACATCGACGAGGGGCCGGGGGTTCCAGAGCCAAGAATCGCCAGATCCTGGCGGCGCCAGCCCCACCTCACAACAGATCTTCAAGCAGTTTGCTCGTGAAGTGAATGCAATCCTCCCAAGCTTGAGGCCACGCGCCTCCTGTGGTCTGGCGGCGCTATCACATTCAGCTCAGCGGATCAGCCTCGCGCGCAGCAATGGCCGGAGTCCTCCCGATGCTTTGCTCCCCTACCATCAAGAATGTGCAAGTCACCAGACCTCATCGATGGCGGAGCAGACTCAACGCCCCGTCTGGCCGAGACATTCAACAATCTCCTGTGCTATATGATTAGCTTCAGCCACCAAGCCTTTCTCAGAGTCACCGATGGTTCCACTGTCCGATAGGGCAGGTTCGCCTCCAGCCACCTTTGGGCAGCGCAACAACTACCGCACCGAGCTCATTGACTTCGACGTCCCACATTCGCCGCCATACCATGCCATCTCGGTACCCAGCCCCTGGCCAAGTTCACGGCAGTGACTCACCATGGCTACAATTTCTCAAGATGCCAGTGAAGCGGTGGAGTCATCACAGACTCAGAGGAAAGGGATGCAGTGTTCTCTTGAGCGTGCCTTCCAAGACGTGGCAATCGAAGACCCAGATCACAGGAGCGGAAGACTTCCCGAGGCGGTCCCCAATAAGAAGAAGACTTCACCTGGACCAAACCCCGGGGAGGCAGTGCACCTCCGAGGCGCTATGTCAGATCCGCACCCATCTGTGGGGCGCCACCTCCGTCGAGATAGGAAGGTGTGCCCGGTGCCCTCCTGGGGCAGGGCTCGGGGGCTCTTTCTTGGAGGGCCACCGACTTTGCCAAGGTCACGAGGGAGGCGCTCGGGCACCACTTGGAGGCGTGCCTCAAAACACGTTTCCCTCAGGAAGGTATGAGGCAAGGAGGGCCAAACCCTCAGGAGTTCATCACGAGAAACACTCAGGAGCTACAGGAGTCAAGAGTCATGCACGGCAGCCGCCGCCTACCCGCCGCAGCCCCCCACCCAGGCAAAGATGGCGGGATGCGCGTCTGCATCGACGTGTTGTGGCTCAACCGAGCCGCTGCCTCAGAGCGCCTGCCGCCTCAGGGGGCGCTGTGAGGGTCCACCACAGCCTACGCTCACATGCCTGCCACCTGCCAACAGGGCCACCGCCATCGGGCGCCTTCCGAGGAGCGCCTCGAGGCTCAGGAGGTCAGGAGTTGCGCGGTCCTGGCGGAGATGGAGATGGTCCTCCAAGATCCACCTGTGCCCCCGGAGCCTCCCGAGGAACCTGGTCCCAGGAGCTCGTGAGGATCGGCTTCCTCACCGCGCGTCATCTGCTACTTCTGCATACCTTCATCAACGGTATCAGGTGACATCTTTCAAAGTTCCATTTTCAGCTGGGAGCGCCCACAGGGCTGCATCATTCCCAGGTCACGTGGGTCCATCCCTGCGGCATGTATCTGTTTTGCTCATATTCTTTGCTTACCTTGTTTGGGGGTGCCCCTCGAGCTGCATTATCCCCAAGCTACTCGGGCTTGACCCAGTGGTGTTTGCTTTTTCCGCATCTATCTAAATTGATTTGCTCCCCCGCGCTTAACCTAATTCCCATGGTTACCCTCTGCTGCTTATCATGGACCTCTCCACTCTCATGCAAAGCACTTGCACGTTAAAAGGGGGGCACCTGAGCATCACTCATGGGCTCTTACTGGCTCTCCAGCCCTCACCCCCTGGCCTTGACCCACGGCATCGCGACCTGTCATACCAGCGGCGGCTGAGCTCGCTCGAGGGCCGGGACCTGAGCACGTAGAGCATTTACATTCTAACCACCTTGCAGGAACGCACCGTTGATAAAGGCCCAGAGCCAGGCGCAACCCACCTCGAGGTAGGGCCTCGTGACTCCCGCGCTGGCTCACGGGTGCCCAGATACACCTCTCCTAGCCCTACCGTGCCGGCCACATGTCAGGGCGGGGCTGTACACGCCCCGGGTGCTCCTCCCGGAGTGGAGCCCCCCTCCCACGCACGAGTGGAAGCACCATGCTCCGCGCTTGCTGACGACACTGTCGAGGAGCGGCTATGCCCGTACACATACGGAAGAACTATGCTCCGCGCTGGTGATAAACAACTGAGGGCGGCCCACGGCCGTACCAACCTCAGGGAGCCCAGAGCTCAGTGCCTGGCACCATCGCAACGCCTCCCCTCGGGAGTGCCGCGCGAGGGGCCTAGACACGGGGGCTGCGCCCAGGCCACGGCCGAGCGCACGCCACCCAGCTAGGTCCCTCGGACCTGGTCGTCGCGCGCCCCTCCCCGAGCGGAGCCAACGTATGAAAACTCATTTGCACGTCAAGGGGGACTCCTGAGCATCGCGACTCAGGAGCCTAACTGGTCACGTAGCCCCTCACTCCTTGGTCCCGTCCTAGTTTTCGTCGGGCTAACGGCTGAGGTATGCGCGGGTCAGCCCTGCCGATGTAGAACGCATTTAATCCACTCCTATGCCTCCCTTCCCTACTTGCTATTTGCGCGTCAAGGGGGACTCCTGAGCATCGTGACTCAGGAGCCTAACTTGCCACATATCCCCTCACTCCTTAGTCCCGTCCTGGTTTCCGGTCGGGGCTAACGACGGCTGAGGTATGCGCGGGGTCGGGCCCTGCCGACGTAGAACACAATCAAATAGGAGGGGAAAATGCAAATTCCGGGGAATTCAAAAGAAAATATTACAGGCCATAGACTGTTTCACAACGCCAGACACGAGTTTAAACGCCTCCATGAGGCATGGTGCATGTTGCCTGAATTAAAACAGGACAGAAGCCGCGAAGGGATCACTTTCCAGTGGCGCCGCCGCCTGTGGTGCGCCCACGCTGGGCGGCTCCGCCTCCTTTGGCCGTGGAGCTGGCGGCATCGCGCCCGTGCAAGGTGCTGAAGGCGCGGAACCTCCCTAGCAAAGGCTCGGCTTGGCCTTTCACAGCCTCAGCAGCAGCATCGACAAGGTCGCCGCTCATAGGTTCCAGCAGGCTGTCGAGGTCGGCGTTGGGGTCGCGAAGGTAGACGTGGGTGAGGAAACGCGTCAGCGCTGCGGAAGACAGGGCACGCGCCTCGGCCTCAGTCATGGGACCGAGGCCGTCTGCGACATCTTCAAGTGCACGGACCAGGAAGGGAAGCAGCTCGGCGGGGCCGTCCTCCACACCAGCCAGCGACTTATCTAAGCCGCCCTCATAAAGTGTCACCACGGGGCGCTTTCTTCTAGCTTCGCAAGGCCACTCAATCTCGCCAGAACTTCGCTTGCCGCCTAGCTCGGTCCTTCCGCCTTCAGCCGCTTCCGCGGCTCTCCGGTGTCAAAACTTGGCGGATCTCGGGTAGGGGGTCCCGAACTGTGCTTCTAGGCGGATGGTAACAGGAGACAAGGGACACGATGTTTTTACCCAGGTTTGGGCCCTCTCGATGGAGGTAAAACCCTACTCCTGCTTGATTAATATTGATGATATGGGTAGAACAAGAGTAGATCTACCACGAGATCAGAGAGGCTAAACCCTAGAAGCTAGCCTATGGTATGATTGTTATTCGTCCTATGGACTAAAACCCTCCGGTTTATATAGACACCAGAGAGGGTTAGGGTTACATAGAGTCGGTAACAAAGCTGACTCCTCGCTCTAAGCGGCATAAGTCTTTAGGGACTCGAAAACCTCTCGAACAGCGACCAGCTCTCGCCCTATCATGACGCCGTTTTAGCTTTCCACCGAGGTGCTTAGCCCAGCTCAACCGGGCACAATCGCAGTTGGTTCTCCCAGCGCTACCTTAGCCGATATAACGGAACATAAGGTACCAAAACATGGGAGCCGTAAACCCAACTATTGACCCAAGACATGATTCGGAGATTTATGCATATAATGCTATAAGTTCGGGTGCCGACTCATGAGAGTGTTCGGACTTCTCACACCATATTATGGGGTACGTAAGCCCTCGGTGTATTGGACGCACTAAAGTGTACGGTTGCATAATGTCATAACTGAACATATTTTTATAAAAAGGAATGCAATAATAGATGGAAGCTATGTATTGTTTATTCAAAAGGCTGCGTAAAAGCAGTGACGATACAAATAGGGCGATAAGCAAGAGATGGGAATATTTGACATGTCCTCTCCAGGCGAAGCTGGAATGATGTGTGAAACAAGTATACTTCTCTTATAGAGACCACCTGACACTCGACATAGCTTTCTCGCCTCCCGCTGTTGCATCGTGTGTTCAGCGACAGATCACTGGACAGGCCTTCCAGAGAGTGGAGTCCTGAAAGTAAGAAAAGAATGACAAAATCGAGCCCCTAGCGCGGTTGAGCCGCATTTTGGGATGCCGTGGTCGTGCCCCTCCCCATGCCCATGGTATTTCTAGAGCGTAGTTATGTACGCGTAGTACTGGTTTCGCAACTTCGCGAGGGCTGGGGTTGGGGTCGCATTGCTACGCTTGCTCGGTACGTGCCAGGCGGTCTTGTTGTAGGTTACTCCGGGCGCGCTTGACGGTGTCCGGACATTTAATTGCCGGACTGGAGAATTGCCTTGAGAGGCTGCTTTGTACTTCCGCCGCGAGGGTCAGCCGATGCTCCTCCATTCGGGAGAGCGCTCAGTGTTTCCATTGACAAGAATGACTCGAGGGCATGGCGCCTTGAGCTTGAGGTATGCGTAAAGCGGCACCGCATTGAACTTTATGAATGCGGTTCGTCTGAAAGCAAAGGCCATAGCCATCTGCGAACGGGACTATGTCAAGATTAACTCTCGCTCGAAATTATCCGGGGATCCAAGACCACCTCAAGTGTAACCGAGCCTGCATAGCTTGGCCTCTACAACTGGTATGACACTTTAAAGGTCGTCTTTGTGGGTTTAACTTTGAGGGATATATGCCCATTTTTCGCAATGTATCCCGATAAAGCAGGTTTAGGTTGCCGCCGCCGTCCATAAGGACTCTAGTGAGGTGAACTGGCCAATGATTGGGTCTAGAACTAGGTGGCGCGAATCCGCCATGGCGGATGCTAGTGGGTGGTCCTTCGATCAAAAGTGATCGGGCAGGAGGACAAAGGGTTGAACTTTGGGGCGTGGCTCCAACGCATATACGCCCTCGAGTGCACGCTCCGCTCCCTTTTGGGGATGTGGTTTATGATATCATGTTCATCGTCCGCACTTGTGGGGAAGCCCTTCTGTCCCCTATTATTCGGGCGGTCGGGCTCCTCCTCGTCACCGCCACGCAGCCCCTTGTCTCTGCTTTCGAACTTAACTTGCCTACTGCTTGAACACCCAACAATCCCTGTTGGTGTGATTGGCTGGTTTTTCGGGGTGCCGTATCTAGCACGAGCGATCGAAAGTATTCGGTCCAAACTGGACGGGCCCGAGTATTTCTTTTAAATGGCTTTTTCCGCTGACCGGTTTAGAGCCTCGAATCCGCATTAATCGCCGATCTCAAAGATTGTCGCCGTTAACGCGGCGCTTTGTGCTTGTTGCGACCACACCTGCCATTGTTGTCCTTGGTATCCGAATTACTAGGGCTCTTGGTCATGTTATTACTACGAGCCAGCCAGTTGTCTTCTCCCGCGAAAAGCGGGTCATGAGTGTTGTGAGGGCTACCATGGATTTCGCTTTTCCTGTCCTAGGTGCCGGGCAAGCCACTCGTCACGGATGTTATGTTTGAAGGCTGCAAGGGCCTCTCGCGTCCGACAATGACTATTTGATTTTTCTTGGTTAGGAACCGTGTCCGTAATTGTCCGGCCGATTCTCCGGCTGCTGAATTATGTGGCTTAGGTCATCGGCGTCGGTGGTCGCATATAGGTGCCCCGGAAGTTGTCGAGGAATGCGGCTTCCGTGTCCTCCCAACAACCAATTGATTCTGCTGGCAAGCTGTTAAGCCAATGCCGATCCGTCCTTTAAGCTTGAGTGGGAGGTATTTGATTGCGTAGATCATCACCGCGGGCCATGTGGATATGAAGGAGATAATCCTCGATCTATACCGCAGGATCTGTTGTGCCATCGTGATGATTCGATGTTTACGGGTTTGAAACCGTCGGGATTTGATGATCCATTACTTCATCTGTGAAGCATAGGGGTGCGGCACCTCCAGATCGGGCTATATCACGACGTAGCTCAAACGAGCTTTGTTCCGCTGAGCTCGCCCGCCGGATATACCATATCCGCATGACAGTTATCGCCACGGTCGTGGTAGCCGCCCGCGATCCATAGATCGATCTAGTTTGCCTTGCCTTGTCCTCCAAGATATCTCGCAGGTCCGGGCGATTTCCCGCCTTGGTATTCTTTGAGCGACGCCTGGGTGCGGCTTGAGGGAGGGCCAAGAGGCCTCTTCGTCAGCGGCCACGAGGTGGCGGGCCGGCCGCATCATGCGCCGGTGATGTAGGTCTAGGTGCTTCCTCCACTAATCGTGGTAGCAGCCTGCGCTTTGGGTAGCTCTTGAGGGGCGCTCGAAGTTCAGACTTTTCGCCGCAAGGACTTCAGTCCATCTGTCGGCTAGCAAGTCTTGGTCAGCTCTAAGCTGTTGTAGTTTTTTCTTGAGGCTGCTCGCCGTGGCCATAAGCCTGCATTTGAAACGCTCTTGTTCGACGGGATCCTCAGGCATGACAAATTCGTTGTCGTCGAGGCTTGCCTCGCCTTCGGAGGGAGGCATGTAATTATCGCCCTCTACCTCTCCGCTCCGCCGCCTCTCATGAGGGCTGGCTTCTCCATCCTCTGCGCTGAATCCTGCCGGAGGGGTTGTCTTCGCACTGTCCGGGTGTTATTGTCTCCGCGGCCGAATCACCGCTTTTGCTTTGGCGGGATTTAGAGCGGTGCGCGACGCCGGCGCTTAGGCTTCTTCTTGAGGGGTCATCCTCATTGTTCCATCGCCTCTTCCCTTCTTTTGGGGTGTCCACTATGTATATGTCATACGATTTAGGTGGCCTTCCAAAGGCCCTCAGAGGCGCTTGGTTCTTGTTCGCCTCCTGCATCGGGCGCCCATACCGTCGATGTCATCGGAGTCAAGTCGGGCATTTCAGTTAAATCATTGACAGTGGCTACTAAGTGGGTGGTGGGTGGGCTTTGAATTTCTTCGTCAGTCTGCGATCCCAACATTGCTGACCATAGTCCGCCAGTGGCTCTCCCGAGCAAAGAGAGAGACTTTAGTGAATTCAGAATGTCGCCAAGGGCGAAAAGTGTCAAGGATGTCCGCGGGCGGTGAACTCCATGATCGGTGCCCAATCGGATTCAATTGGGGGCGCGGAAGGTTCGGAGTCCGCACCTTGGAGTCACAAGCCGCAAAGGACAAGGCTGGTGTTCAGCTCAATCGCCATAGAGATTGCAGCCCCGAGGCGCCTGTCCAGCCACCCGCCCTGATTGGCGCAATGGCTCCGACCTAAGGGTCGGAGCGACATGTGTGACCTCTAGGCACTGCTCGGGCGGCAGAGCTAGATCATGCCCATCGTAATAAGGTGGCGCTTTCGGTTGTGGCTCGAACCCGTCAAGATCAAGTCTCCGCGGACGCCACCGTAGTTCAAACTTCCAAATCTGACCTGATGGCTGGGCGAGCTTCGATCCGCTCCTGATGGCTGCTTAATTGGCCCGCAGGCAAAGCCGCCGAATACGTAAGAACTGGCCGAAAAGTCTCACCCGACCGTATCGTTGTTGATGATCGGAGGAGCCATCGGGCCTAAAGATGACGCATACGCAGGAACTCTCAATGAAAGCACCAATGCCGTGTCAAACCGCGGATCTCGGTAGGGGGTCCCGAACTGTGCATCTAGGCGGATGGTAACAGAGACAAGGGACACGATGTTTTTACCAGTGTTCGGGCCCTCTCGATGGAGGTAAAACCCTACTCCTGCTTGATTAATATTGATGATATGGGTAGTACAAGAGTAGATCTACCACGAGATCATAGAGGCTAAACCCTAGAAGCTAGCCTATGGTATGATTGTTATTCGTCCTACGGACTAAAACCCTCCGGTTTATATGGACACCGGAGAGGGTTAGGGTTACATAGAGTCAGTTACAAATGGGAGGAGATCTACATATCCGTATCGCCAAGCTTGCCTTCCACGCTAAGGAAAGTCCCATCCGGACACGGGACGAAGTCTTCAATCTTGTATCTTCATAGTCCCGGAGTCCGGCCAAAGGTTATAGTCCGGCCATCCGGACACCCCCTAATCCAGGACTTCCCCAGTCTCCAACTGGCCACGGCGGTCATCAAGCTCGGCGTCCCAGTCCTTGACGGCGGCCTCCCGAGCCTTCATCTCCTTCTCCTTCTCCTGGCGGCCGCGGACCTCCTTGGCGAGTTCGTCATGCAGGCCAGCTCGACCTCCATCGCCTTGCAGCGGCCCAGGGCATCCGCAGCATCGCCCAGGGCAGCGTCGCGAGCGGCCTTGGCTTGGTAGGCGACTTGGTTCTCCCCATCGGAGGCCGACGCGACCTGGCTCAGCGCCGCTCGGACGGAGGAGGTAGAGCGGTCCCAGCTGTGGTTAGCTCCAGCGCCCGACCACCAAAGTAGGGTCCGAGACTCCAAAGATCCTCCCTGCAGCTCGCCTGGGCCATATGCCTGCTCCAGACGGCGGCAGAGGGATCAAAAGAGACAGGAGCTGGTGGAATAGGCAGAGAGGACGGCACTGTGATCATGGCTTGGGAGGAAGGGCCCCCTGGGCCTTGGACACCTCAGTGACAACGTCAAGCGCAGGCACCTCCAGAGTCAGCGAGGCCACGGGGGCTGACTCCTCGCCAGAGCGTCCCTGCTGGCCTCGCGAAGACGACCGGGCAGGAGAGGCGCGAGCCTCGCTGCCTCCTTTCCCCACAGATGAAGGCGCTACCCCGGCAGATGAACTCGCCCCAGGCAGGGTCGCCGAGGACCCTTTCAACCTTTTCGCTGCAGGCGCCGGCCTGGCCAAAGGGAGGCAGACGTCAAGCCTTGGCGACAGAAACAAAGCAAAACACGAATCAAGCACTTACTGGTCATCGTTCGAGGACTCAAGCAGCCTCCGGCCAAACTTGGAGCCCGAGAGCCTACAGCTGGGGTTAGCCTTAGGAGGCCCGGAAGCAGAAGGCGCGTCGGGAGGGCCGGAGCTGGCCTCAGGCCACCCCGGGACCAGAGAAGACCCTGGGAGAACCAGCCTCGTCCTGCCCTTCCTTGTGATCAAGGGAGAGTCCTCCCCACCTCGCCTGGCGCCGGCCTCGTCATCGTCCGGCATGGAGCGGAGGGCACGGGACCTGTGCCGAGGGAAGGACTCCCCCGACTCCTTGCCAGTCGCCTCTGAGTCAGGCTCTTCTTCCTCCTTCTCTTCTTCCTCCTCACTCCCGTTGGAGTCGTCGGAGGATACGTTCACCATCGCCAGTGCCGCCAGATCCTCAGGAGCTTCTGCGGGCACCAGCCCCTCACCGTTGAAGGTGGGCATGGTGTTCACCACCTGCTCCTAGTCGTCGCGGAGGAACAGGAGGACTGGAGCGCCCTCCGGGCTCACCACGTCTCCCCCAACCAAGGAGTGGAGCCGCGACCAGATCTTCGTCAGCCAGGGCCTCAGAGATTAGGCGAAGGGCGGCATCTGCTTCCCCAAGCCTCCACAATGGAGCGAGTGCTCCCGAAGTGGAGCCACCCGGTGCTCCAGGAACTCCCGCAGGAGCGTAGCCCCGGTCAGCTTCGCCGCCCCCAAGTTGCCTGGCCTCAGGTCCGCGTTCATCCTCTTCAGCACCACCTTCGCGCGGGGGTTGACAAGCTCCGCGCGGGACCACACGTCAACAGCCTTGGGCGGCCCCGTAGGCAGCACCAGTCGAGGGTGCATGCGCCCAACATCCACCATGACCCACTTGCTCCGGTAGCCGTCGATCCTCTTCCCGGGCTTCGAGATGGCATTGGAGTTGGAGTATGCGATAAAGCTCGCACACGCGGTGATGTGGGCCTCAGAAACTCGGAGGGAGAAGTAATGACGCAGCAAGGCCACTGAGGCCCTCACTCCGACGTGAGGCTCACAATAGTAGGCGAAAATCGCCAGGAGAAAGAACAGAGTTGGGGTGGAGGTGCAGACCTTGCAAGTTGTATTGGCGAAGAACAACGAGGAAGAACTCGGAAAAAGGGGGCACCAGACTGGCGATGATGGCGCTCACGAAGAGCATGTAGAAGGTGCTCCCCTTCCCTTCAGTCTGGGCGGAGCCAGCCTTGAACACGGTCGCCCCCTCATTGCCCTGCGCCACCGTCATCAGGCGCGTGAGGGAGAGATTCTTCTCCGACACATTCGGGGGTTCCAGGGCCGGCGAGTACCAGGCCTCGGTCGGGGTCTTGCGAGGCGCCATGGATTGCTGGCTGGGAAGGATTGAGACAGATCTGGAGGATTTCGGGAGCAGGAAGGAGAAGGGCGAGAAAGGGGATCTGGAGCAAGGCGAACGAGAATGGAGCAGGTAAGTCTGGCCCGGGCACCTCTTTTTGTCAGATGTGCGGTTGCCGAGGCGTCGTGGGGAAGCAGGGACGCCCACGTCCAATCAATCGCCACACGGCACCCAAGGCTGCAGGCTATTGGGGCCCACGGCGCTTCGCACTTGCCCCTTCGGTTATCTGCTAAGCCAAGTCCGGGCACGCCTTGGGCCCGGGGGCTACTGTCGGTGTTCTGGGAACGGGGGTCCCCAGACTTGTCTGCCTGCGGCCTGCGGCATGGCTCAAGCGAAGGCCCAGTACAGCCCAGCTTCATCAGCTCAAGCTCAAGACCCTCGCGAGGGGCCATGCCTCGCGGGGTGGACGGCAGGAAGCTTCCTCAGGAGCAGCCTCATCAGGCAGGCTCGCGAGGAGGCGGAGAGATCAAGGCAGGGCACCTCGCGAAGAGCCTGTGACGCAAGCCGTGACGATCGAGACCAGGTCGGCGCCGTCGTGAGCAGTGTCCTTGTTTCCCGTTTGGTGCAAAGGGGGCAAGCACAGGCCAAGGCATCGGGCAAATGTTACCGTTCTGGTGCAACAAGACCAAGACCAGCAGAGCGGCATGATGGAAGTCATCATGGAGCCCAGGACGGCGTCACCGCCAGAGTCTTTGGCAGTCGAAGACCAACTTTAGTCATGATAAGTGTACTAGATGTTCCCCTTCAAAATGGCCAATTGTTGGCGCCTTTCCCGCTCATTATTTGGGAAGAAGCCCAGGGCCTCCCTCTATAAATAAAGCTAGCCACCACAGGGCAAGGGGACGAATCGGTAGAGGATCAGATTGTGCATAGACTAGAGAGAGGCGACTGAACTCACCCAAGCAGTTCATCGCATCAGCTCAAGAACAGCCCCTCGCGAGGCTCTTCCCCCTTTGTATTGTTCATCATCAGCCCCTGAGGCAAACCACCACACCACACACTGGAGTAGGGTATTACACCACAATGGTGGCCTGAACCAGTATAAATCTTGTGTCCCTTGTGTGTTCTTCTTTCTAGCCTAGATTCCTTACGAGGCCTCGAGACGCGAGCTGGTAGGGGAAAGATCTTCGTTCGCACCCCAGAGTTCGAACCTCAAGGGTCTGCCGGAACTCGAAGATATGCTCCGAGCCTGTGCTTTGGCCCAAGGCCCGCAATGGGAAGATTTCTTTCCGTACACCGAGTTCTCGTATAACAATGGCTTCCAGACTAGTTTAAAGATGTCACCATATGAAGCTTTGTATGGCCGTAAGTGCCGCACTCCATTAAATTGGTTTCAAACTGGAGATAGCCGTATTTTCGGAACGGATCTCATGCTGGAAGCCGAAAAGCAAGTCAAGGAGATCCGAGACAGATTGCAATTGGCAAATCGCGACAGAAAAGTTATTACGATGCAAAGCACCGACAGACCAGATTTGAACCCGGAGAACATGTCTATCTTCGAGTCACGCCTATGAAAGGAATCAAGAGGTTTCAAACCCGTGGAAAATTGGCACCCAGATTTATTGGTCCATTTCCCGTTATGACACGTGTACGTGCTGTGGCATATCAGTTGGCAAAGGACTTAACCTATGAAGAGAGGCCAGTGAAAATTTTGGATCAAATGGAAAGAGTCACTCGCAGTAAAGCACGAAATTTTTACAAGGTCCAATGTATGCATCATACCGAGTAAGAATCAACCTGTGAATCAGAAGAATTTATAAGGGCATGTTATCCAGAATGGTTTTCCCAAGCAACCGAATCTCGAGAACGAGATTCATTCTAAGTGGGGGAGGTTTGTGACAGCCTGGTTTTTGCCCTCTTTTCTTTGCTTGATTTTCAGTTGAGTTGGTTTTGAATTTGGAGTTTTGAATCATTTCGTTTGGACTTAACCACTTGGGTACCCCTTGATTTTCACCCAAGTGTTCCCTCTCCTCCTCAAAACCATCATTTCACCTCTAGTTCAACCAAAAAATATTGCTTGGAATATTTTTCTTAAATGAAAAATATTCATTTATCCCTCCAAAACCCTAGCTAGCCCTTTGAGCTCCAAAGCAACCCTAATTTTTCTTGCCCCAGAAATCCTGATAAAATCCCAATTATTCTTTGGACCCTAAGGCACCTTTCTGAGAAAAAATATTTCACCACTCTTTGGAATATTTTGGCTACAGAAAATAAAGTAATTTCTGGACAGAAATGGTAGTTTCTACAGCAACTACCTTTTTACTAGCTCCATTGTAGCTGGTTTTTCATGTGCCTATTTACCTTAGTAAGTGTAAGTAAAACCCCAAAGCTCAGCCCTTAACTCCCAGTGGTTTGACCACAGTAACTCTCCAAAGTTACTGTCCAGAAACTTGTCAGCAGTACAAATTTACTTCTACTGCACCTGGATCCAAACCAAACCATGGTAACACTTCAATCTAATAAGGACTACACGCCAGACATCTTGGCTAGCACTTAGGGTGGCCTGATGTCACGGTTCACGCGGTGACCGCTTTCGTAAGGGCGTGCTGGCATGCAAAACACGCGCTCTGCGTGGCGCCCAGCGCTCTGTTGAGCGCATGCTCGCTGCCCAGCCGGCCAAAGCATGCCACACCTTGCCACCATCGTCATCTCCACCTCCTTAACTCCCCCTTGGCGCTCGCCGACGCCGGAGCTCGCCGCAGCAAGCACGGGCATGGTCCGGCCAACGGCACAGTGCGCGGCGCACTGTGCTCGTCGCTTTCCCCCTCGCTCCTGTGCTCGTCTGCGCCTGTGCACAATTCCTGCGTGACCTCCGTCATCTTCTCCCTCTCACTCTCTGGCGCCGTTCGTCGCCGGGTGCCATGGACAGGTGTCCTCCGGCGGAGCCCGTACCCTCCTTGCCGCCCGCCTATAAAAGCAGCCACCCCTAGCCTCTTGGAGCACCCGCAACCACTTCCACATCCTCCACGAGCCAGTAGATGCCGCAGCCCGGCTGGGCAGGTCGCGGGCTGCCGTCCCGAAGCCGAGCTTGCCGGCGATCCCCTCCGGATCGTCACCGCAGCTCCGGCCCCTCCCAAGCCAAGGCGACCCTGCCAGGGCCTCCGCCTCTCATCCGTGAAGCTAACCCACCCCGCTGGAGCCCCTGGAGCCGCCCCAAGCCGCCGTCGTCTTCGTCTTCGGCAACCTCCGCCCTCTGCCTCTGCTGGAGAGGTCGATTCCGACACCGTCCGGTCACCTCTAGCTACGCTACGGGTACGGGCAGGTGCGCAAGCTTCTCCTCCGTCGATCCCCCGTCTTGTTTGACTCCAAGAAGCCTCATCGCCGGCGTGTGCTCCGGTGAAGCGCCGCCTCCCTCTGTTTCCCTCTCCCCTCCCTCTGGCCTGACTAGCGGGGCCCGCTAGTCAGCCACTCATTACGTGCGCGAAGCGATATGAGTGGTGGCGCCCCGGGTGTTTACGCCTTCGATGTCACCCCCTGTCTGTTTATTATTTATTTCAAATTCATTTAAAATCCAGGAAACTTCAAATGGCCATAACTTTTTATCTGTAAGTCCAAATGCATTGATTCTTTTTGCATTGTGTTCTGTGTCAAAAAATCTAACAGCACCCAAAAGGTGGGATTTTTCCTTGCTGTCTAGATTTTCTGGTAATTTTCATTAGGTTTATTGATATTTCCTTTTTGTGGTTTTGTTTATTTTCAGAAGAGCCAGCTTGTCTTGAGGATCACCAGGAGCTTTGTGAACCTCATCAGCACTAAGGCAAGCCACAACAACATTTTCATAGTGCCACTTCAATATTTGTGATTTTCCTACTTGAACTTATGAATATTTATGCAATTAAAATTAGTTATATAATGAGTATATTCTGTTAGATGCTTGTCATGTTAAAATGCTTGAATTACAGAAAGTTTGAAGTGAATCTTGTTGGTAAGCTAAGAAGAACTTAGTTACAAGTAAGGAATAAAGGATATGGTCATGGAGTTTAATAATTAGTTTAATTATTATCTTTCCATGATGTAAAATGATTAGATTTGCTAGAAATGATTCTGGTTTAAGTGAGGTGTGATCTTCACCAGAGATGTAGCATGAGTTGATGATGGCTCCGTGGGAGCGTGGTTGATTCATAGTATGTCATTATGACACCGGTAATTTTCACTTTAAGTTGAACCTGATAAGTAACTCAACTTGAATATGTTGTTGACCGGGTCATGGTGCCGCTAAAACAAGTCTTTCCCAGTGCAACCACATTTGCCGGTATAGGACGGACTTAATGCGTTTCATTGTCATGCCTCTGGTCGGTGCCTCCATTTAGGGAAGGTTATGTGCGTGTTGTACCCTGGCCCGGTAGGCAAGCATAACCTTGTGAGCCCGTTGTTAAGTTCAGTTTTGGTACCGGGTCCTAGAGTGGATCGAGGCCACGACGGTGGTCGAGGTGTCTGGAGGTAGACACGGGGCCACCCAGGACTAGGCCGATGGGGACTGAGTCGGAATGGCCGGGAGAGTGTCATGACAATGAAATGGTTTCGTCGGAATGCCGTTGGTCCACCCGAATGGGAGTGCGAGGCCATGTGTTCCGTAGTGTGGGTACAGTGTACTAACCTTTGCAGAGTGTTCTAATCTATCGATAGCCGAGTCCACAGTTACGGACACACTCGAAAGTAGGGTACACCATGGGTCAATACTTAATAAATCTGCACACTAAGTTTGTATAGAGTATGGCAGTGAGGCCATCGTGTTGAGTTGGGCCATGAGTTGGTCGGGTTGTGATCGCCGTAAGGATCACAGGCCATGAGTTGGTTGGGTTGTGATTCCCGTAAGGATCACGAGTGTGTTTTAGATATCATCATGTTTGTGGTCTGTAAATGATCACGTCCGGTAAGCAAGTCCGTGGAACGAGTAACAGTTGAGCATAGTCACGACATGTTGGATATATGGTTGCATTGTTGATTAAATGGTTAAATATCATGATATTGTTTGTCATTATGTTTATGCTTGTTGTGAGCTTGCAAGTACATTCAATGTACTGACCTGGCGTGTCATGCCAGATTTCAGGAAAGTCTCGTTGGGAAGGAGTGCTGTCCTTGTCTAGATCGTGTCCACATCGGTGTCCCTGTGCTATGGAGTTCCGCTACGACGTTGTTCCGCTGCCGGGTAGTTGTCATGATCGAGGCCCCTTTATGTTCACTAAATAATGTACATATTGTTCAGCCGCACCGTGTGTGCCGCTTGGCCTCGCTAACTGTTGTAATATAAGATATGCTCCGCTAGCATGAAGAAAGCAGTTGTTTTTTCTGTACCAACTTGTTGTGTGTTGCCAAAAGACAAGGTCTCTGGGCTGGTAATGCAAGTTAAACCGGTCGCTCTGAACCGGGGTGCCACACTGTAGGTGCTGTTCTAGGGTAAAGAGTTGATAAGAAATTGAATGTTATCCAGTATGCTAGTAGGACTCTTGATACTGCCCAGAGAAATTATGTTACTACTGAGAAAGAGTTCTTAGCAGTTGTGTTTGCATGTGATAAGTTTAGACCTTATATTGTTGATTCTAAAGTTACTATTCACACTGATCATGCTGCTATTAAATATATTATGGAAAAGAAAGATGCTAAGCCTAGACTTATTAGATGGGTTCTCTTGCTCCAAGAATTTGATTTGCATATTGTTGATGGAAAGGGAGCTGAGATCCCCGTTGCAGACAACTTGTCTAGGTTAGAGAATGTACTTGATGACCCACTGCCTATTGATGATAGCTTTCCTGATGAACAATTAGCAGTCGTTAATGCTTCTCGTACTGCTCCTTGGTATGATGATTATGCTAATTACATTGTTGCTAAATTTATACCACCTAGTTTCACATACCAGCAAAAGAAAAAGTTCTTTTATGATTTAAGACATTACTTCTGGGACGACCCACACCTTTATAAAGAAGGAGTAGATGGTGTTATTAGACGTTGTGTACCTGAGCATGAACAGGAACAGATCCTACGCAAGTGTCACTCTAAATCCTATGGAGGACACCACGTTGGAGATAGAACTGCACATAAGGTACTGCAATCTGGTTTTTATTGGCCTACTCTCTTCAAAGATGCTCGTAAGTTTGTCTTATCTTGTGATGAATGTCAAAGAATTGGTAATATTAGTAGACGTGAAGAAATACCTATGAATTATTCTCTTGTTAGTGAACCGTTTGATGTTTGGCGCTTTGATTATATGGGACCTTTTCCTGCCTCTAATTGTTATACACATATTTTAGTTGCTGTTGATTACGTTACTAAGTGGGTAGAAGCTATTCCAACTAGTAGTGCTGATCATAACACTTCTATTAAAATGCTTAAAGAAGTTATTTTTCCAAGGTTTCGAGTCCCTAGATATCTTATGACTGATGGTGGTTCACATTTTATTCATGGTGCTTTCCGTAACACTAGTAGATAAACCACCATTAGTCCCGGTTGGTAAGGGCCGTTTGTCCCGGTTCCTGAACCGGGACTAAAGGGTCGTTACTAATGCCCTGGCCCATTAGTCCCGGTTCAGTCCAGAACCGGGATAGATGGGCCTCCACGTGGCCGATGCGCCGAGCCCAAGCAGGAGGGCCTTTGGTCCCGGTTGGTGGCACCAACCGGGACCAATAGGCATCCACGTCAACATTTCAGGGAATGTGGTTTTTTTTGGAGGGGGGGGGAGGTTGGGGTTTTGGGGGGTTAATTTAGGTGTTTCATATATTGTGTTAGCTAGCTAATTAATAGAGAGAAGTGTCTTCTCTTATGTCCGTGCTTGGTCGACGCTACGTACTATACATAGAGAGGCCCTCGACACGCTAGCTAGTAAGAAAATGAAGGAAACCATTAAGTACAGAAGTTCGTCATGCATACTGAGAGAAGTGATCGATCGACCTCTCCTTCTCCGAGAGATTGGTCGAACAACAAGTTTTTGTATTATCTATCCGACGCTAATGGCTACATACATATACAATATGCAAGATCTCTTACAATCCCCTAGCATTTGAAATCAACTTCCACATGGTATTCTCTGGCTTTACTGATGACGTGGTCGAGAAAGAATCCTGCCAATTCCTCTTGAATTGCTTTCATGCGATCTTGTGGTACGAGTTCATTCCACTTCTGCCACGTCTAATTTGAAGAAGGGGGTTAATACATATATATGAATGAAACTCAACAGAAATGATGGTGTAATAAAATGAAATTGTGAATAGTATTGCTTGCGCACTTCATATTGTCTTTTAGAGTAGCCCCGCTTATTTTTCAAAGTCGTGTTGTAGATGAACTCGCACACGTAGTATCCATAGTAATTATTCCCTTGTTCCTGCCACAAGCACTTTATGAGAAATAGAGGTCAACCAAATTGATAATGAAGCATTATAAATGGCATTGATGAAAGTATAGCTATAGAATCAACGGGAGATGCCGCTACTAGCTAGCCAGTAGTTCTTACTTTCGGGTATGTATATCGCAGCTCCTTCGGCAGTCCCGGAGCTTCTGCGGTGAACTGTTTCCAAACCCCGCAAGACAAAGAAAATAATTATTATTACTTGAGATATCAGGAAATGAACAAAAAGTTGTCGATGTGGTGCGATAATTATCGATTGAACTTACTTGTTGAGCTATTTAGTCATGTCCGCATAGGTTTCGGGATCTTTTCGTCTCGAGTCTAAGACGGTTACTAGTCCCCGCTCAAGCTTAATCACCAGAAGAACATAGTGGAAGCTGCGCACGCATGCATAACCCATCAATTACATTCATATAACCTCGCTTGAGTAATAAGGCAAACCGAATATGCACACGACAGTAACACTCACTTGAAGTTGTAAGGAAAGACTATGGTATATTTGTTTTGATTTTTGATCAACGGTTGTAGCAAGTTGGCCTCGGCCTCTTCGGCGTGCTTTTTAACCTGAATTTCATCTATGATATTTGTCTTAATGAACCCAATATCATACATTTCTTTTTTTCTGCACTCGACGATTTTCAATCTGCATAATATAGTGAGGATAATTAATTATAAATACATGCAATGAAAGAGCTGAGCTATATATAGAGACTTAATGAAAGAAATAGTACTTAGAGACAGTATCAAAAGACCGTTAATTTATCGAGGGCCTTTTGATTGAAGAACTCGAAGAACTCCTCAAATGGAACAGGCAACTGATCAGTTCCAACAAGGTCGTGCTCCTCTTTAATTCTCAGATACAAAGTATTCGTCCCCCCAGACTCTCTGCAGGTTTTGATGTACCAATTATGGAATCTTCGCATCATCGTTGTTAGAGATTTTCATCTTTGACGAGAGGCTTCCCGTACTCGTATCTTTGTTCGACCACCTCCATGAAATGAAAATTTACATCGTCAGGTGGGTAATCTCCAAGATTGCTATAACCGGGCACTGTCCCCGGAGCATTAGCGACGATGTCGCTAGACACATTGAGCGGGGGGCACGATTGGTTCGCTTGTTCGCTCAGCTGGGCAATTTTTTCCCAGCTGCTCGTCGTTATTTTAACCTTTGATCACTGATAGTACTTCCTGTCGTGGAATTGTCACGGCAGATGTCCTCGTGAAAGGACTTAGTCGCAGGGCCATCGTACGGGTTAACTTAGAGGGGTTAAAGCGGACACAAAGACACGGGAGTTTATACTAGTTCGGCCCCTTCGATGAAGGAAAAGCCTACGTCTAGTTGTGATGGGATTGATGTGATTTCGACGACTAGGGAGCAATAGCTTCGCCTAAGCCTCGAATTGTCTGTCCTTAATCCGCCGCCGGGTCGTCCCCTTATATACACGGGTTGACGCCTTGCCGGTCTCTGAGTCGATCCGGCTCATACAAGTGTCCGGCTCGGTCTCTTCTCTCTTATCTTACAGCTCAAGTTACAAGATTAAGGCGGTTTACATGACTGGACCCTAATCCGTCTCTGGGCTTTGGGCCTCCTCCGTGGGCCCTGATTATGGACGAGGGTAACCCGGCCCCTTCAGGGCGGTTTACACTCGGTAGTTATATCCCCAACATTAGGCCCCAGATTGACTTGAACCGGTTCATGTTAATCTTCAACATCTTCAGGAAAATCTTGATCTCCCTTCATATTTCGTAAACCGCCATCTGCTTGAACCGCCGTGACGTCATCCTCCGATCCCCGTATCATGACGCCTTGACGTCATCTTTAATAAAGAAATCCAAACAGTAAGATTCCCTTTCATTTACTGCTATCCCGGAAATCGAGGCGACCGCTGCGTCGTCCGCCGCTTTTGACTCCTCGATTCTCGCGCCTGTTAATTGCTCCGGTCCCTTATAAATAGACCGGCAGGCCCCTTTCTCTTCTTCTTCTTCCGCTCTTCTCCTTCCTCGCGACGCTCCCGCTCTTGAAGATCCGCCGTCGCCGCCGACCTTCGACCTCCGCGTCAGCGCCAGGCCGCTGCATCAACCTGACCGGACCAGAAGCTCTTTAGCACTCCTCCGCCGCTCGGCGCATCGGGTAAGGTTCCTTTCAAGCCCTAGATCCCATCTAAAGATCATGTTCACCTCGTAGTTCATAGGTGTTCATATCAGTTTCTTCATACCTGCTCTGCCATGGCCGTATAACTCAACCGTACCATACATCCTGTGCGGGTGACTGCCCCGCCATCAGTTTGACTCTTTATACATCTTTTCCTTTTTGCTCAGATCCTCTAGCTTAGCACGCCCGAACCTTCCTGCTCTTTATGAGGCTTGCATAGGTCGTAGAAGTTTTTCTTACTGAAACTTCGGTAGATCTAGATTACTTCCATTCGCATGTGAAAACTGTTTCTGTCCACACTTAGTAGATTTATCAGTTCTGTCTCTTTTGGCGGTTTGACTTTTGATAGCTAATCCGTCACTCCATTAGCCCTCAGTTAAACCGGAATTGAAAGCTAGCCGCCAAATTGCAGGTTTAATCATTGTATAATGTACCTGAACCTTGTAACGGTGAACCGTTTTTTCCTTTTCTTTCGCAGTTTAGTCTTCCGGAATGGCCCCTCAATTCTCAGCTTGCAATTGGGTCCGGTCCAAGATCACTGAAACGCAACTCAATGGCTACGTCACCACTGGCGCCTTGGCTCCAAAAAATGTCCTCCACTGGCGTGTTCCGGATGGCGAATGCCCCCCCGAGCCTCAAGAAGGAGAAGTAATTGTGTTTATGCATCCCTTAGACCGGAGATTCTGCCCGCCTGGTTCAAAATTCTTCCGGGACGTCCTTGCAAGTTTTAAACTCCATCCGCAGGATATTGGCCCGAACTCTGTGTCAAACATATGCAATTTTCAAGTCTTCTGTGAAGTCTATCTTCAAGAAGAACCATCTGTGGAGCTGTTCTGGATTCCTTCCACTTGAACCGTCAGACAGAATTTTCTCGATGGTCCCAACACGAGCTGGGCGGCGTTTCAATCCGTAAGAGGAAGGAAGTGGACTTTCCTCACGCCAAACACCACAGCCATACAAAAGATTGGAACCAAACCTGGTTCTATCGCCGAACACTGCTCCCGCCAACGAGAATCCTTTGCGGGTTACCGTCCTCACCGCTCAGCAACCATCATCCTCTGCCTTTACGCTTAACCGCCATGAACGGAAGAACTTGGCGCCTCAAATTATCAAGCTCCGGGCTCTAATGGCCAATGGCTTAACCGGTGTGGACCTTGTGCGGTGTTGGGTTTCTTGGGGCGTCTTGCCACTAAGCCGCCGGCCCGGATTGATGCACGAGTACACTGGCAACCTCAAAGACCCTCAAAGACGTCACGAGCTGCCCATAACTGAACTTGAGGTCACAGAGATTGTAAAGAAGATGCTTGATGAACCGATCTCCGTCGCAGCCTAACGGGTTGGCTCCATTCGTGTTGCCAACAAACCGCCCGGTGTAAAGCTCTACTCACCGCTTTTTGGGCCCTTAATACTTTGTTGATATGCATTAATCCTTGTTACTTATCAGGCTGACAGCTCCTTCTGGAAGCGTACTAAGCCGGCTCCGGCGCCGCGTGTAAAGTCCAAGGCCACCAAGAAGGCAGGCAAGAAGAAAACCGCCGAGTCCTCTGATCCGCCGGAGGACGAAGAATCAGAAGCTGAGGTAAAACTTGATATTCTTACGAGGGAGCCGCCGTAAACCGGCTTTCCGCTTTGTGTTTCTTCTTGCTTATGATTTGTCCCTTTGTATTCCTTTTACTGACAATTTTACCTCCCAGGATGATGCTGAAGCCAGTCATGCCGACCCTGTTGAGGTAATCATTCTTTCTTCCGAATCCGACCTTGCGCCGGTTAAAAGAATTCGTCGCGCCGTCCGGAAAGTGAAAAAATATCATTCATGTGCTTACTTGAATCCAAATCTTTCCTTGATGACACAGAGCTGAAGAGCGCCCGACGACCCGACAAGGGCCAACGGATTACCTCATCCGGTTTACGGACACACCAACCCTAAGCGTCGTGAGGTGACTTGTTCTCTGAAAAGCGTTATCCCTTAAAAGGTTTCTTCCGATGTCCTCTCAATCCGTCGACCAATTATCAGGCCTCTTCCAACTCTTCGGCGGTTCATCAACCACGCAAGCGCCTCCGCTGAAAGTTGTCGCAGGTGCGAATCGCTGTCCGTCAATTCGGTTTACAATTGCCTTTGTCGATTTGTCTTAATCCAATTCTGAATATTGCAGCACCAAGGCTCGCTTGAGTAAGAAAGCAAAACCCTTGATCCTCTGCGGATGTTGATCCGGAAAAGACCCCGAGCAAACCCATGAAAATCCTGAAGTCACCAAAATAGCTCTGGCGAGTTGTACCGAGACGACATTGCTGATCCGCCATAAACTGAACCGAGGCCCAAGTGGAAACCTCGCATCCTGCTCCACGAAGTCAGCCACAGAGCGGGTCGAATCTGTTGAACCGCCGAGCCGAGTATGAAGGACCAAGCCCAAAGAAGACCGCCAATCCGCCAGCCAGTCAAAAATGATGATGTTATTGTGGACGGCATCGGCTTCACCACTCTCGCCAACGGTCGCTTTAGCAAAAACAGCGCCAAGGACGAGTCGCCACTATGAGTAAAGATAAGGGAAAACTGATATGTCAGCTTATGACAACTTCTCGCCCAAGAACTTCACTCGGGTTTCGAACCGCTCTATACCAGCCGTGACTTTGAAGCTGGTGCAGTAAACCGTATGAAGGACCGCTATGAGGTAATGAATTATGTCTTTCTTGTACTTTGGCTGTATAGTAGCCCCCAAGGGTCGGTTCAACTTAGCATAGTTAAACCGGGACTTAACTTTGCATAAAGAACATACGCTTTAAACTGCAGTATTGTAGCCCCCAAGGGTCGGTTCAACTTAGCATAGTTAAAGGGACTTAATTCTGTATCCTCATAGCAAACTGAGATCAACTAGCCATTAGCCCCCAAGTGCCAAGGTGAATATTTATATTGAGCTTGGGACTTTATAATGAAACAACTAACGTGCTCCCTTTGTTACCAGAATGAAATATACCAGCAAACCGTGCAACTCAAGGACCTGCGAGCCAATCTGGAAACTCAACAAGCAGAAACCACTAAGGCCAAGGACGAATTGAAAACTGCCTTGGCCACTATGGAACAGCTGAAGGAGTGGTATAAATCCGAACGGGCCAACTGGGACACCGAGAAGGCCGGTTTGAAAAAACGGGCGGAAGAAGCTGAAGCAGCCCTTAAACCGGTGACTGAAGAGCTTACCGGACTCAAGCGCCAAGTGCATGCCATGACCTCTGCCGTCTTTGGTAAGAAAATTTGCACCGATTATCTCAATTTTGATATTTCCGCGGTTTAACCTGAGTTGTTCAAACCGTGCAGCAAGCGCGACATGCATATGGGCTCGATGTGCGGAAGAAGCTCAAGGCCGCTTATACGCTGATTGAGCAGCTGTATACCGGCGCCCATCGAGTCATATGTGCCACATCATACGACAACACGGCGCCGTCCCGATCGAGAGACTTTGGATGGCTGTCCATGGTTCCGGGCAGCTTGAAGAGTTGAAGCGATCCGCGGCCCGGCTGGCACCCCATCGGCTCGACTCGCGCCAAAGGCGTGGATAGCGGATCTTGATCCGGTGACATAGCCAAGGGTTTCCCAGCGCTCAAGAGAATGGTGAAGCCTTTGATAACGACATACAAACGGATAACAAAGGAGATCGTCATTGGCGAGTCAATCGGCAATGTGGCCAACTGGCGGTTCACCGCTCTTTTTATGACGCAAATAACAAGCGGGTGGAGTTTGTCATTCCTGAAGTGCAGAGCCTTGTTCCTCCAATCCGTAAGCACACTTATGCCCCTGACGTTGATCCGGCTGAGCTGATAAGTGAAGAAGCTGTCTTCGTGCCTTAACCGGATTGGTGGTCTACCAATGACTTAGGGCTTTGGGTGATGAAGAGGAAGAAGTTGAACCGACGCCAGGCGCCCCCTCTACCTCACGTCAACCTGGCGAAGAAGCCTAATCCGTCAAGCCGGGTGACGCCTCCGGAACTGCTAGTCATAACGCCACACGAAACACCGGGCCTTGGAAGGCTTTGTAATAGGATAGTCAGCACTTTGTTTTGAACAATGCCTTTATGACCTCAGTCTGTATCCTTTGCATGGTGATACTGATACTGTGGATTGATGAACCGTCAACTTAATTCGCCTGCCAGCGTCGGGCACGCAGTTGGCTTAGCCAATCTTGAGGCGGAGGTTGTATAAACCATGACCGTCAAAGGAGAAAACAACTCCCTTTCTTAGAATGCCGGTTTACCGTGTAAACCGTGTCGGGCATAGCAAGCCACCTGTTACCCCATAATGGGATGTTAACAGAAAAGATCAAACCGGAACAAAACCGCCGGATTAAAAAATAAACTTTATTCCGTGAACTGACAACCTGAATCCGGTTTAAAAAAGGTTGTCGGTTTAAGAAGGTAAATAAAACTCAAATAACTGGTACGAAAAACCACATGGAAGCAAAGGCAATGATAAAAACCATTTGCAAGAAGAGGCTGTACTGAGCCTGATCAGATGGTGTTACCATGGTCGGACAGGACCAAGCTCCCCATAAGGTGTAGCGATGGTTCAAGGCAGCCAGGTCCCCAACTGAAATCGTGGCATTATGCCGATCAAGTGGCATGGCAATGGTTCGGGTTCGACCAAGCCCCCAGGTGATTCTATAGCCTTAGGCCGACAAAGAGGCGTGACTGGTTCAGACGTGACCATGTCCCCAAGTGATCTGGTGGCTTTCGCCCATCAAAAGGTGTAGCATTGGTTCGGACACGACCAAGCCCCCAAGTGACAAAACATCGAAAAGCAAGACCAAGGGTTAAACCGAGGCCGCTTTGCAACAACATCTCCATGTACCCAAACCGACTTTTTACGTAGCGGATACCCCGCTTTAGCCGAGGATCCGTTTATTGCTTTATTCATAATATATACATTGTCTTAATATGTACATAAGTGGAGCCGATGGCTCCAGGTATAATAAGGTCAAGATGAGCTATGTTCCACGGCTCGTTGGTCTCCTCTTCGACGCGGCGTGAGTCTTTTCGCTCTCGAACATCAATCGATAGTATGACCCGTTGTACAGATTCTTGCTGACCACAAAGGGCCCTTCCCAAGGTGGGGATAGCTTGTGCATATCTATCTCGGTCTTGAATGAGCCAAGCACCAAGTCTCCCTCTGAAAGGTTCTTGTTCTAACCCGCCGATTGTGATACCGACGAAGATCCTGCTGGTAAATCGCCGATCGAGCAGCCGCCATATCTCGCTCTTCATCCAGTCGATCCAAATCGTCCTGCCGTGCTGCCTCACTATCGGCCTCAACATAAGCCGCCACGCGAAGCGAGTCATGACGGATATCGCAGGGAAGGACGCCTCCGCCCATAGACCATAAAGAACGGTGTGTATCTAGTGGATCTGTTAGGGTAGTATTGATACTCCATATCACGGATGGTAGCTCTTCTACCCAACAACCCGGCGCCCTCTCCAAAGGGACCATAAGCCGGGGTTTAATACCTCTCAAGATCTCCTGATTAGCTCGTTCCGCTTGACCATTGGACTGCGGGTGGGCCACTGAAGAAACATCAAGCCGGATGTGCTCTCGTTCACAAAACTCCTTCATGGCTCCCTTGGACAAATTGGTGCCATTGTCCGTGATGATCTTGTGGAAACCCAAACCGAAAATCACCTTTTTGATGAACTGAACCGCCGTGGCTGCGTCACACTTGCTAACAGGCTCAGCCTCAACCCACTTGGTAAATTTATCGACTGCCACCAACAGGTGGGTCTTCTTGTCCTTGGACCTTTTGAAAGGTCCAACCATATCCTGCCCCCAAGTCGCAAACGGCCAAGTAATTGGAATCATCCTCAGTTCTTGGGCCGGTACATGAGCACGTCTGGAAAACTTTTGGCAACCATCACATTGTCTGACCAGATCTTCCGCATCAGCATGGGCAGTCAACCAATAGAAACCGTGGCGGAACGCTTTGGCCACCAAGGATTTTGAACCGGCGTGGTGACCACAATCCCCTTCATGGATCTCACGCAATATCTCACGGCCTTCCTCAGGGGACACACAACGCTGAAACGCCCCTGACACGCTGCAACGATGCAACTCGCCCTTATGTATAGTCATAGACTTAGACCGCCGAACTATCTGTCGGGCCAGCGTCTCATCTTCTGGTAACTCGCCCCGGTTCATGTATGACAAATAAGGGAGCGTCCAATCCGGAATGACATGCAAGGCCGCCACCAACTGAGCCTCCGGATCAGGAACAGCCAAATCAACTTCATCAGGAAGCTTAACTGACGGATTGTGCAGTACATCAAGGAAGACATTGGGCGGGACCGGTTTACGTTGAGAGCCCAGCCGGCTTAGAGCATCCGCCGCCGTTCTTCCGACGGTCCACATGGTCCACCGATATCCTTTAAAATGTCCCGCAACAATATCCACCTCCCGACGGATGCGCTGCCATGAGTGGATCTTTGGAATCCCAAGTACTGATACTTCTTTGGGCCACCAAGTCCGAGTCACCAAAACACTTAACCCGGCTTAGATTCATCTCCTTAGCCATCCGGAGACCATGGAGCAAAGCCTCATACTCGGCTGCATTGTTAGTACAGGGAACATTAAGCTTAAGAACGTAATGAGAACTTGTCACCTCGTGGGGAAGTTAATCGACTCCAGCCCCGAGCCCTCCAATTGCCTGGACCCATCAAAGTGGATGGTCCAATAGGTATGATCCGGCTTTTCTTCAGGCGCTTGCAACTCCGTCCAATCATTAATGAAATCCACAAGTGCCTGAGACTTTACTGCCGTCCGAGGCACATACCTCAAACCGTGCGGCCCAAGTTCTATAGCCCACTTAGCAATCCGGCCAGTCGCTTCCCGGTTCTGTATGATATCACCCAAAGGAGCTGAATCGACCATCGTGATGGGGTGCCTTGGAAATATTGCTTCAGCTTCCGCTTGCCATAAAACTCCATATACCAGCTTTCGCCAATGCGGATATCTTTGTTTAGACTCAATGAGGACCTCATCGATGTAATAAACCGGCCGTTGAACCGGATACTCCTTCCCCGCCTCCTTCCGCTCCACTACAATGGCTACGCTGATCGCCTCGGCATTAGCAACAACATATAACAGAGCGGCTCCTTGTCAATGGGAGCAGCGAGAACAAGCGGTTGGCCAACTGCCGCTTTAAGTCCTCCAATGCTTCATCGGTGGCTGAACTCGCATTTAACTGATCCGTTTTCTTGACATCTGGTACAAAGGAATGGCCTTCTCTCCTAGGCGGTGATAAACCGCTTAGCGCAGCAATCCGACCTGCCAAACGTTGGACATCATTGATACATTTTGGCTTAGCCAGGAGGTGATAGCTGTAATCTTCTCCGGATTAGCTTCAATTCCCTGTTGGACACAAGGAAACCCAATAACTTGCTCGCGGAACACCAAAAACACACTTGGCGGGTTGAGCATCATCTTGTACACCCGCAAGTTGTCAAAGGTTTCTCTCAAATCCTCTATCAGTGTTTCCTTCTTCCTTGACTTAACCACAATATCATCCACATAAGCATGCACATTACGGCCGATCTGTTTATGCAAGCAATTCAGTACGCAACGTTGATAAGTTGCTTGGGCGCTCTTGAGCCCAAAAGGCATAGATACATAGCAGAAAGCTCCAAAAGGGGTGATAAACGTCGTCTTCTCCTGGTCCTTAACCGCCATCTTAATCTGATGATATCCGGAATATGCATCCAAAAAACTCAAACGCTCACAACCCGCCGTAGCATCAATAATCTGGTCAATACGGGGGAGGGCGAAAGGATCTGCGGGACAAGCCTTGTTAAGATCTGTATAATCCACACACATGCGCCAAGTGCCATTCTTCTTAAGGACCAACACCGGATTAGCAAGCCACTCTGGATGGAAAACTGAAGGAAATATGCCCTAGAGGCAATAATAAAGTTATTATTTATTTCCTTATATCATGATAAATGTTTATTATTCATGCTAGAATTGTATTAACCGGAAACATAATACATGTGTGAATACATAGACAAACAGATAGTCACTAGTATGCCTCTACTAGACTAGCTCATTAATCGAAGATGGTTATGTTTCCTAACCATAGACATGTGTTGTCATTTGATTAATGGGATCACATCATTAGGAGAATGATGTGATTGACATGACCCATTTCATTAGCTTAGCACTTGATCGTTTAGTATGTTGCTTATGCTATCTTCATGACTTATACAAAGTTCCTGCAACTATGAGATTATGCAACTCCGTTTACGGAGGAACACTTTGTGTGCTACCAAACGTCACAACGAATCGGGTGATTATAAAGGTACTCTACAAGTGTCTCCGAAAGTATATGTTGAGTTGGCATGAATCAAGATTAGGATTTGTCACTCCGATTGTCGGAGAGGTATCTCTAGGCCTTCTCGGTAATACACATCACATAAGCCTTGCAAGCATTGCAACTAATGAGTTAGTTGTGAGATGATGTATTACGGAACGAGTAAAGAGACTTTCCGTAACGAGATTAAACTAGGTATTGGATACCGACGATCGAATCTCGGGTAAGTAACATACCGATGACAAAGGAACAACGTATGTTGTTATGCGGTTTGACCGATAAAGATCTTCAGTAGAATATGTAGGAACCAATATGGGCATCCAGGTTCCGCTATTGGTTATTGACCGAGAATGGTTCTAGGTCATGTCTACATAGTTCTCGAACCGTAGGGTCCGCACGCTTAAGGTTTCAATAGCGGTTATATTATGAGTTTATGTATTTTGATGTACCAAGGAGTTCGAGTCCGGATGTGATCACGGACATGACGAGGAGTCTCGAAATGGTCGAGACATAAAGATTGATATATTGGATGGTTATATTCGGACACGGAAAGGTTCGGAAGTTTCGGAGAAAACCGAGTGCCGGAGGGGTTACGGAACCCCCGGGAAGTTATGGGCCTTATTGGGCCAAGAGGGAGAGAGAGGGCTGCACCAGAGGTGGCGCCCCCCTCCATGGGGAGTCCGACTGACTAGGAGGGGGCGCAGCCCCTTTCCCTCTCCTCTCCTCTCTTTCCTTCCCCTCCCTCTTCCTAGTAGGACTAGGAAGGGAGTCCTACTCTACTAGGAGGAGGACTCCCTCCCTTGGTGCGCCTAAAGGGCTGGCCGCCCTCCCCTTGCTCCTTTATATACGGGGCAGGGGGCACCCTAGAACACACAAGTTGATCTTCGTGATCGTTCCTTAGCCGTGTCGGTGCCCCTCCACCATATTCCACCTCGGTCATATTGTAGCGGTGCTTAGGCGAAGCCCTGCGACGGTAGAACATCAAGATCGTCACCACGCCGTCGTCTTGTGGAACTCCTCCCGACGCTTTGCTGGATCGGAGCCCGGGATCGCCATCGAGCTGAACGTGTGCTAAGAACTCGGAGGTGCCGGAGTAACGGTGCTTGGATCGGTCGGATCGTGAAGACGCACGACTACATCAACCGCGTTGATATAACGCTTCGCTTCGGTCTCACGAGGGTACGGACGACTCTCCCCTCTTGTTGCTATGCCATCACCATGGTCTTGCGTGATCGTAGGAAATTTTTGAAATTACTACGTTACCCATCGATGGCATCCGAGCCTGGTTTTATGCGTTGATGTCATATGCACGAGTAGAACACAAGTGAGTTGTGGGCGATATAAGTCATACTGCTTACCAGCATGTCATACTTTGGTTGGCGGTATTGTGAGATGAAGCGCCCGGACCGACATTACGCCAGACGCTTACGCGAGACTGGTTTCACCGCCACGAGCACTAGTTGCTTAAAGGTGGTGGCGGGTGTCTGTCTCTCTCACTTTAGTTGAACCGAGTGTGGCTACGCCCGGTCCTTGAGAAGGTTAAAACAGCACCAACTTGACAAACTATCGTTGTGGTTTTGATGCGAGGTAAGAACGGTTCTTACTCAGCCCGTAGCAGCCACGTAAAACTTGCAACAACAAAGTAGAGGACGTCTAACTTGTTTTTGCAGGGCATGTTGTGATGTGATATGGTCAAGACGTGATGCTATATTTTATTGTATGAGATGATCATGTTTTGTAACCGAAGTTATCGGCAATCGGCAGGAGCCATATGGTTGTCGCTTATTGTATGAAATGCAACGCCATGTAATTGCTTTACTTTATCACTAAGCGGTAGCGATAGTCGAGAAGCAATAGTTGGCGAGACGACAACGATGCTACGATGGAGATCAAGGTGTCGCTACCGGTGACGATGGTGATCATGACGGTGCTTGGAGATGGAGATCACAAGCACAAGATGATGATGGCCATATCATATCACTTATATTGATTGCATGTGATGTTTATCCTTTATGCATCTTATCTTGCTTTGATTGACGGTAGCATTATAAGATGATCTCTCACTAAAATTATCAAGTAGTGTTCTCCCCGAGTATGCACCGCTGCCAAAGTTCGTCGTGCCGAGACACCACGTGATGATCGGTGTGATAAGCTCTCACGTCCATCTACAACGGGTGTAAGCCAGTTTTGCACACGCAGAATACTCAGGTTATACTTGACGAGCCTAGCATATGCAGATATGGCCTCGAACACGGAGACCGAAAGGTCGAGCGTGAATCATATAGTAGATATGATCAACATAAGATGTTCACCATTGAAAACTACTCCATCTCACGTGATGATCGGTTATGGTTTAGTTGATTTGGATCACGTGATCACTTAGATGACTAGAGAGATGTCTGTCTAAGTGGGAGTTCTTAAGTAATATGATTAATTGAACTTAAATTTATCATGAACTTAGTACCGATAGTATTTTGCTTGTCTATGTTTACGAGATAGATGGCTCGTCTGTTGTTCCGTTGAATTTTAATGCGTTCCTTGAGAAAGCAAAGTTGAAAGATGATGGTAGCAATTACACGGACTGGGTCCGTAACTCGAGGATTATCCTCATTGCTGCACGTAAGAGTTACGCCCTGGATGCACCGCTAGGTGCAGAACTCTTCTTGATCAATGTGACGACGTTAAGAACGTCTCGCGAGCAAAGCTGATGACTACTCTATAGTTCGATGTGCCATGCTTTACGGCTTAGAACCGGGTCTTCAACGACGTTTTGAACGTCATGGAGCATATGAGATGTTCCAGAGTTGAAGTTGATATTTCAACAGTAATGCCCGGATTGAGAGATATGAAGTCTCCAATAAGTTCTATAGCTGCAAGATGGAGGAGAATAGTTCGTCGGTGAGCACATACTCAAAATGTCCGGGTATTACAATCACTTGAATCAACTGGAGTTAATCTTCCGGATGATTGTGTCATTGATAGAATTCTTCAATCACGCCACCAAGCTACAAAGGCTTCGTGATGAACTATAATATGCAAGGGTTAGTAAAGACTATGCTCGAGCTCTTCGCAATGCTAAAAGCATGGAGGTAGAAATCAAGAAGGAGCATCAAGTGTTGATGGTCAATAAGACCACTAGTTTCAAGAAGAAAGGCAAAGGGAAGAAGAAGGAACTTCAAGAAGAACAGCAAACAAGTTGCTGATCGGGAGAAGAAACCCAAGTCTGGACCTAAACCTGAAACTGAGTGCTTCTACTACAAGCAGACTGGTCACTGGAAGCGGAACTGCCCCAAGTATTTGGCGGATAAGAAGGATGGCAAGGTGAACAAAGGTATATGTGATATACATGTTATTGATGTGTACCTTACTAGAGCTCGCAGTAGTACTGGTATTTGATACTGGTTCATTGCTAATATTTGCAACTCAAACAGGGACTACGGATTGCTTAACACCGGCAAAGGACGAGGTGACGGCGCGTGGGAAATGGTTCCAAAGTCGATGTGATCGCAGATCGGCACGCTACCTCTACATCTACCTTCGGATTAGTTTTAGACCTGAATAATTGTTATTTGGTGCCAGCGTTGAGCATGAACATTATATCTGGATCTTGTTTGATGCGAGACGGTTATTCATTTAAATCAGAGAATAATGGTTGTTCTATTTATATGAATAATATCTTTTATGGTCATGCACCCTTGAAGAGTGGTCTATTTTAATGAATCTCGATAGTAGTGATACACATATTCATAATGTTGAAACCAAAAGATGCAGAGTTGATAATGATAGTGCAACTTATTTGTGGTAATCGCCGCTTAGGTCATATCGGTATAAAGCGCATGAAGAAACTCCATGTTGATGGACTTTTGGAGTCACTTGATTATGAATCACTTGGCACTTGCGAACCGTGCCTCATGGGCAAGATGACTAAAACCCCGTTCTCCGGTACTATGGAGAGAGCAACAGATTTGTTGGAAATCATACATACAGATGTATGTGGTCCGATGAATGTTGAAGCTCGTGGCGGATATCGTTATTTTCTCACCTTCACAGATGATTTAAGCAGATATGGGTATATCTACTTAATGAAACATAAGTCTGAAACATTTGAAAAGTTCAAAGAATTTCAGAGTGAAGTTGAAAATCATCGTAATAAGAAAATAAAGTTTCTAATATCTGATCATAGAGGCGAATATTTGAGTTACGAGTTTGGTCTACATTTGAAACAATGCGGAATAGTTTCGCAACTCACGCCACCCGGAACACCACAGCGCAATGGTGTTTCCGAACGTCGTAATCGCACTTTACTAGATATGGTGCGATCTATGATGTCTCTTACAGATTTACCGCTATCATTTTGGGGATATGCTCTTGAGACGGCCGCATTCACGTTAAATAGGACACCGTCAAAATCCGTTGAGACGACGCCTTATGAACTATGGTTTGGCAAGAAACCAAAGTTGTCGTTTTCGAAAGTTTGGGGTTGCGATGCTTATGTGAAGAAACTTCAACCTGATAAGCTTGAACCCAAATCGGAAAAATGTGTCTTCATAGGATACCCAAAGGAGACAATTGGGTATACCTTCTATCACAGATCCGAAGGCAAAACATTCGTTGCTAAAAATGGATCCTTTCTAGAGAAGGAGTTTCTCTCGAAAGAAGTGAGTGGGAGGAAAGTGGAACTTGATGAGGTAATAGTACCAGCTCCCTTATTGGAAAGTAGTTCGTCACGAAATCAGTTTCGTAACACCTACACCAGTTAGTGAGGAAGATAATGATGAAGATCATGAAACTTCAGATCAAGTTGTCCTTGAACTCAGAGATCAACCAGAATAAAATCCGCACTGAGTGGTACGGTAATCCTATTCGGAAGTCATGCTACTAGATCATGGTGAACCTACGAACTATGAAGAAGCGATGGTGAGCCCAGATTCGCATAAAATGGCTTGAAGCCATGAAATCTGAGATGGGATCCATGTATGAGAACAAAGTATGGACTTTGGTAGACTTGCCGATGATCGGCAAGCTATTGAGAATAAATGGATCTTTAAGAAGAAGACTGACGCTGATGGTAATGTAACTGTCTACAAAGCTCGACTTGTTGCAAAAGGTTTTCGACAAGTTCAAGGGGTTGACTACGATGAGACTTTCTCACCAGAAGCGATGCTTAAGTCCGTCCGAATCATGTTAGCAATTGCGCATTTTATGATTATGAAATTTGGCAAATGGATGTAAAACTGCATTCTTGAATGGATTTCTAGAAGAAGAGTTGTATATGATGCAACAGAAGGTTTTGTTGATCCAAAGGATGCTAACAAAGTGTGCAAGCTCCAACGATCAATTTATGGTCAGTGCAAGCCTCTCGGAGTTGGAATAAACGCTTTGATAGTGTGATCAAAGCATATGGTTTTATCTGCACTTTTGGAGAAGCCTTGTATTTACAAGAAAGTGAGTGGGAGCTCAGTAGCATTTCGATATTATATGTGGACGACATATTGTTGATTGGAAATGATATAGAATTTCTGGATAGCATAAAAGGATACTTGAATAAAAGTTTTTCAATGAAAGACCTCGGTGAAGCTGCTTACATATTGGGCATCAAGATCTATAGAGATAGATCAAGACGCTTAATAGGACTTTCACAAAGCACATACCTTGATAAAGTTTTGAAGAAGTTCAAAATGGATCGAGCAAAGAAAGGTTTTTACCTGTAGTACAAGGTGTAAGATTGAGTCGACTCAATGCCCGACCACAGCAGAAGATAGAGAAAATGAAAATGTTCCTATGCTTCAGCCATAGGCTCTATCATGTATGCAATCTGTGTACCAGACTGACGATGCTTAGCTGTAAGCTTGGCAGGAAGGTACCAAAGTAATCCAGAGTGGATCATTGGACAGCGGTCAAGAACATCCTGAAATACCTTAAAAGGACTAAGGATATGTTTCTCGATATGGAGGTGACAAAGAGCTAGTCGTAAATGGTTACGTCGATGCAAGCTTTGACACCGATCCGGACGATTCTAAATCGCAAACCGGATACGATTTTTATTAAACGGTGGAGCTGTCGGTTGGTGCAGTTCTAAACAAAGCGCCGTGGCGGGATCTACATGTGAAGCGGAGTACATAGCTGCTTCGGAAGCAGCAAATGAAGGAGTCGGATGAAAGAGTTCATTTCGATCTAGGTGTCATACCTAGTGCATCGGGACCAATGAAGATCTTCTCGTGACAATATGGTGCAATTGCCTTGGCAAAGGAATCCAGATTTCACAAGAGGACCAAGCATATCAAAAGACGCTTCAATTCCATTCGGGACCAAGTCCAAGTGGGAGACATAGAGATTTGCAAAATACATACGGATCTGAATGTTGCGAGACCGTTGACTAAGCCTCTTCCACGAGCAAAACATGATCAGCACCAAGACTCCATGGGTGTTAGAATCATTCTTGTGTAATCTAGATTATTGACTCTAGTGCAAGTGGGAGCTCAAGGAAATATGCCCTAGAGGCAATAATAAAGTTATTATTTATTTCCTTATATCATGATAAATGTTTATTATTCATGCTAGAATTGTATTAACGGAAACATAATACATGTGTGAATACATAGACAAGCAGATAGTCACTAGTATGCCTCTACTAGACTAGCTCATTAATCAAGATGGTTATGTTTCCTAACCATAGACATGTGTTGTCATTTGATTAATGGGATCACATCATTAGGAGAATGATGTGATTGACATGACCCATTTCATTAGCTTAGCACTTGATCGCTTAGTATGTTGCTTATGCTATCTTCATGACTTATACAAAGTTCCTGCAACTATGAGATTATGCAACTCCTGTTACGGAGGAACACTTTGTGTGCTACCAAACGTCACAACGTAATCGGGTGATTATAAAGGTACTCTACAAGTGTCTCCGAAAGTATATGTTGAGTTGGCATGAATCAAGATTAGGATTTGTCACTCCGATTGTCGGAGAGGTATCTCTAGGCCTTCTCGGTAATACACATCACATAAGCCTTGCAAGCATTGCAACTAATGAGTTATTGTGAGATGATGTATTACGGAACGAGTAAAGAGACTTTCCGGTAACGAGATTAAACTAGGTATTGGATACCGACGATCGAATCTCGGGTAAGTAACATACCGATGACAAAGGGAACGTATGTTGTTATGCGGTTTGACCGATAAAGATCTTCAGAGAATATGTAGGAACCAATATGGGCATCCAGGTTCCGCTATTGGTTATTGACCGAGAATGGTTCTAGGTCATGTCTACATAGTTCTCGAACCGTAGGGTCCGCACGCTTAAGGTTTCAATGATGGTTATATTATGAGTTTATGTATTTTGATGTACCAAGGAGTTCGAGTCCGGATGTAATCACGGACATGACGAGGAGTCTCGAAATGGTCAAGACATAAAGATTGATATATTGGATGGTTATATTCGGACACGGAAAGGTTCCGGAAGTTTCGGAGAAAACGGAGTGCCGGAGGGGTTACCGGAACCCCGGGAAGTTATGGGCCTTTTGGGCCAAGAGGGAGAGAGGGCTGCACCAGGAGGTGGCGCGCCCCTCCATGGGGAGTCCGACTGACTAGGAGGGGGCGCAGCCCCCTTCCCTCCCTCTCCCTCTCTTTCCTTCCCCTTCCCTCTTCCTAGTAGGACTAGGAAAGGGAGTCCTACTCCTACTAGGAGGAGGACTCCCCCTCCTTGGTGCGCCCCAAGGCTGGCCGCCCTCCCCTTGCTCCTTTATATACGGGGCAGGGGGCACCCTAGAACACACAAGTTGATCTTCGTGATCGTTCCTTAGCCGTGTGCGGTGCCCCCTCCACCATATTCCACCTCGGTCATATTGTAGCGGTGCTTAGGCGAAGCCCCGCGACGGTAGAACATCAAGATCGCCACCACGCAGTCGTCGTCGACGGAACTCCTCCCGACGCTTTGCTGGATCGGAGCCCGGGATCGCCATCGAGCTGAACGTGTGCTAAGAACTCGGAGGTGCCGGAGTAACGGTGCTTGGATCGGTCGGATCGTGAAGACGTCGACTACATCAACAGCGTTGATATAACGCTTCGCTTTCGATCACGAGGGTACGTGGACAGACACTCTCCCCTCTCGTTGCTATGCCATCACCATGGTCTTGCGTGATCGTAGGAAATTTTTTGAAATTACTACGTTACCCATCAAAAACTTCAACGATAAACCCTGCCGCTAAGAGCCTGGCAACCTCCTCTCCAATGGCTTGCGCCTTTCCTCGTTAAACCGGCGAAGAAACTGCTTTACCTGTCTGTACTTGGGATCGACATTAAGAGTGTGCTCAGCGAGTTCCCTCGGTACACCTGGCATGTCAGAAGGCTTCCATGCAAAAATGTCCCGATTCTCACGGATGAACTCGATGAGCGCGCTTTCCTATTTAGGATCCAAGTTAGCACCGACGGTGAAACGCTTGGACGAATCGCGGGCACAAAATCAACAAGTTTAGTCTCATTACCGACTTAAACTTCAAACCGGATCGTGCTCAGAGTTGGCTTCTTCAACGGGTCATATCCGCCGGATCAACATTGTCTTTATAATACTTTAACTCTTCGTGGCACAAACCGACTCGCATAAGCCGCATCACCTTCCTCGCACTCCAACGCAATCCGGCGGCTCCGTGAACCGTTATCGCCCCTTTGTGACCCGGCATTTTCAGCTGCAAATAAACATAACAAGGCGGGCCATAAACTTAGCATAAGCCGGCCGCCCAAACAGGCGTGGTAAGGGCTTTGGATTTTCACCACCTCAAACGTCAATGTTTCCGATCCGAGTCATGTTCATCTCCAAAAGCTACCTCGAGCTATCTTACCGACCGGCACGCAGACTTGCCGGGCACCACACCGTGAAATACTGTGCTGGACGGCCTGAGATGCCTATCCGTCAACCCCATACGTCGGAAAGTCTCGTAGTACAGGATGTTGATGCTGCTTCCTCCATCCATAAGCACTTTAGTGAACTTGTATCCTCCCACCTGAGGTGCCACTACTAGGGCTAGCTGACCCGGATTGTAAACCCGGGGAGGATGATCCTCTCTACTCCATATAATAGGCTGCTCTGACCAGCGCAGGTAATGCGGTGCGGCCGGTTCAACAACACTGACCGCCCGCTTCTGAAGTTTCCGGTCTCGCCTGTCCAAGCTGGTGGTAAAAACATGGTACTGTCCGCCGTTTAACTGCTTTGGATTACTTTGGTAACCCGACTGCTGCTGTTGTTGATTGTAACCCCCTTGGTTCTCGATTATTTCGATTGTTTTGATTGTCTTGCCCGCCCGGATTACCACCGAACCCTGGGCCGGAACTTCCTCCACCGTAACCCGGGGCGGACCCTAAACCGCCGCCGGGCCCTTGATCATATCAGAAAGCATTAGAATTTTTGAACTCCTGCATAATATAACAATCTTTCCAGAGGTGGTTCGCCGGTGTCTCCTTCGTCCCATGCTACGGACAAGGTTGATTCAATAGGTAATTCAAACGCTCCGGATTGTGACCTTGTGCACCGCCCCGGTTTGACTGCCTACCTTTGCGCCGCTGACCCTTGTCCTGCGCGTTGGTGTTGGCTACGAAGCCCATGTTACCGTTAGCCTTATGTTTGTTTCCCCCATTGCCTGCCGAATGATGTTGCTGGCCTCTGGAGTTGCTATTCTGCTTTCCCTTCCCTACTTCGTCATCCTCAGACTCGGGATCCTTGGTACTATCAGAATCAGCATACTTTACCAAAACGCCCATGAGCATGCCCATGTCATTGCAAAAACGCTTCATGCGACCCAGCTTTAACTTCAACGGTTCGAACCGGCAATTGGCTTCTAGGGTTAAGATAGCGGAATCAGGGTTGATCCGGTCTGATGAATGTAAAACCTCTGAAACGCGGCGCACCCAATGTGTTGTTGATTCTCCCTCTGCCTGGACACAAGCCGCCAAATCCACCACAGACATGGGCTGTTTACAGGTGTCTTTGAAATTTTGAATGAACCGGTCCGAATCGAGTCCACGAACTAACTGAGTTGGGTGGCAAATTTTTCAACCAAGTACGGGCCGTACCTTCCAACATCATGGTGAAATACTTCGCACACGTAGCTTCGTCCACATCCAGCATCTCCATGGCCATCTCATAGCTTTCTATCCACGCTTCTGGAGCCAAATCGGCGGTGTAATTGGGCACCTTGCGGGGCCCTTTGAAGTCCTTAGGCAAACACACATTGCGTAAAGCGGGGACGAGGCAAGGCACCCCCAATGATCCGGACGTGACCCCCGGTTCGAAGATGGTCGGACGAACCGGCGCGAGCTGATGGTCCTCATGTTGCGCTGCTAACTCGGCCTCCCTGCGTGCCCTGGCCCGGTCCACCACCACTTGGGCGTCTTGAAGCCACCGCCGGGTTGTTGCCTCGAGGCGGACCGTCTTTGCGCGTTGCTTGACACGGCCGGTTCATCTGCGCGCGGCTATAACTCCGGCTTGGGCGGGGTGGAGTGGATCCGATCCCGTATGCGAATATGCTTCCGCCGAGCGGGCCGTTTCGAGGAGATCCTTGACCGGCGGGTTTCTACCGCTGTGGTGAATCGCCTCGATCGGAATCACCTCAATCGCGCCGCAGCCGCGACAAGGTTATCCATCGGGTTGGAGTAGTGACCCGAGGTGTTCAGACACCTGGGCGCGCCGGTGTGATGGTGAGGCAGGTCTATCACACGGGCTGAACCGCGCGCCGCCCTGTGTTTCCGGCGGCTTACCACCGGTGGCGGATTATGGTCCCCGCCCGGGTATTGAAGAGCTCTCTTCCTCGAAAACCAAGGCAAACGGGATCTGTACTTCCTTTTCATGACTTCATGTGATGCACTCGATCCAAAGATGAGCCTATAAGCTCAGTGCATCCAAAGCGGCCTGTTCGCCGCCATCCTCACGCCCGCGGCTGCCGATCCGCTTTAGCTTTAGCGATTTGTTCCTTCACCCTTGCAATCTCTGCGTTGTGCAGGTCCTGATCCGCGGGTTAGCCTCCGCCATGAGCGCAGCTAATGCGTCAAATAACTCGATAGAACTTGAGCGGCGGGCGACGGGGCCTCCTTCGGCTGCCACCACCGCTGCTGAACCGACGACGATGGGCGCCATGGTCGAAGAGTGGCGCCGCTTGTGTACCGCCATGAAAATTCCAACCCGGCTGGGCAGATCAAAGGAGTCCGGAATACTCTCTCCGTCGGAATAGCCCCGATCCGCCATCTTGCAGCTGGTACAAAGACTCGGTTTCTCCGGCGGATGACTCGTCGCCAGAGTAGACAACGGTTTCGCTGCGGATGCTGATCCGCCCTCATAGTCTCCGTGGGCGACTCCCACGAAAGCACGCTTGACAGCCGGTTTAGCGTGGCAGGACTCTTCTTCGCCCGCTGAGCCGCCTCGACGGGTCGGTGCAGATGCCGGCCCAGGCCCCGCTCGCCGATCTTGCCGATGAAAACGTGTATGCCACCAAAGGGGACCGGTACCAGATCAATCGAGCCGCCTCGGGCCCCAAATCCGCATCGTCGATGTAGAGTTTGCCGCGACGACTCTTGGTCATCCGCCCACAGATAGCCTTCTTGTCCTTGAACTTGCCCTCTAAGATCATCAAACCATCGGCGATAGCCCCACGGTGGCGCCAACCGTCGTGGAATTGTCACGGCAGATGTCCTCGTGAAAGGACTTAGTCGCGGGGCCATCGTGCGGGTTAACTTAGAGGGTTAAAGCGATACAAAGACACGGAGTTTATACTAGTTCGCCCTTCGATGAAGGAAAAGCCTACGTCTAGTTGCGATGGGATTGATGTGATTTCGACGACTAGGGAGCAATAGCTTCACCTAAGCCTCGAATTGTCTGTCCTTAATCCGCCGCCGGGTCGTCCCCTTATATACACGGGTTGACGCCCAGCCGGTCTACAGAGTCCCGATCCGGCTCATACAAGTGTCCGGCTCGGTCTCTTCTCTCTTATCTTACAGCTCAAGTTACAAGATTAAGGCGGTTTACATGACTGGATCCTAATCCGTCTCTGGGCTTTGGGCCTCCTCCGTGGGCCCTGATTATGGACGAGGGTAACCCGTCCCCTTCAGGGCGGTTTACACTCGGTAGTTATATCCCCAACACTTCCCGACCGCGACGCTTCTTGATATGCCTTTTGAGTAATGCGCTCATAGTTGGTTTTCGACGAAGACTTTGGTCGTTTCCTCAGGGCATCAATAGTGCGCTTTTCTTTCACCGGATCTACCTTCTCCTCCGGAGGTGGATGTCTCTTTGCTTTCAACCCTTCAAAGAAGTCCTTTACTTCGGTCCGCACGATCTTCGCGTTTTCCTCCTCGGTCCTCTTGTACGGTAACTTCTCTAGAGGCTTGAGAGGTGGACCGTATCTATATTGCCTCCCGCCTCTGGCTGTACTGCTAGACGCCGGAGCAGACGGAGTGGCTGCGGCTGTCTTCTTTCGTGCTTGCTTACGAGGCAGAGGAGAAGGACTACGACGCGTCGGAGCAGCCGGGGCGGCGGCGGGTCTCTTCCGCCCTTGCTGGCGAGGCGGAGAAGGAGGAGGCTGCTGGCTGCTCGGGCGCGCGGGCGCAGGCGGAGAAGGAGGCAGAGTGCCGCCACACGCCGGAGAAGGAGGCCGAGTGCCCTGATCGTCACTCGCTGGAGGAGGAGGCGGTGGACGAGGCGGAGTGCCCTGACTCGCCGAAGGAGGAGGAGGAGGCGGAGTCGTCCAGTTCGGAAGGTTGATGAGCTCATTCCGCCATAGGCATGGAGTCTTCAGAGTAGAACCCAGCCTAGTCTCCCCTTCACCGGTAGGGTGGTCAAGCTGGAGGTCCTCAAATCCCTCAATTATTTCAACCACCATCACCCTAGCATATCCTTCTGGAATCGGCCGGCAGTGAAAAGTTGCGCCGGGTTCAATAGGATAAACATAGCCAACAGCCGCCTTGACCTTCAGATTCATCTATTACATCATAATGTGGCAATTTTGAGACTCCGTGATAGCATCCACGGGATAGCTGGCAGGAGCCGTCAAGACATGCTCCGACTGAAGCAGCTCGGTGGAAGCCATGCTACTTCTCCGCTGAGATGGCGGGGTAGCTTCTGGGGAAGCTTCGGCAGTTCGTTTGCTGCGATTTGCTTCTCGTTCCTCTATCGCTTGTACCCTTGCGTGCAACGCCTTCAGTTGGGTCTGCTGCACTTTTTTCGTCCTCTCCTGGCATTTTTAACCGCCTGCGTCCGGAAAACCAGCATTCCACGGAACGGAGCCTGGCGTGCCTCGTGTCCGTCCAGGGTGCTCAGGATTCCCGAGGGCCATTGTGAGCTCGTCGTTCTCTCTGTCAAGAACGAACTTCCCTTGCTGCGCTGCATCGATATAGTGATGAAGCCTCTAGACTGGTATTTCCAATTGCTTGTCCGTCCAAATGCACTTCCCTGATACAGGGTCCAAGGTTCCGCCAGCCCCGAAGAACCAAGTCCGGCAATGGTCTGGCCAGTTCATTGTCTCTGGTTCGATCCCTTTATCAACAAGATCATTCTCATCCTTGGCCCACTTAGGCCGGGCTTTGAGGTAGCCACCTGACCCCGTGCGATGGTGAAGCTTCTTCTTCGCAGCATTTTGCTTGTTTGTCGCCGACATCTTCTTACTCTTTTCCGATGTCTTGTGGGCCACAAATGCGGGCCAGTGATCTCTGATCTTCTCATATTTGCCCTTGAATTCTGGTGTCTCTTTTTTGTCGACAAACCTATTCAGGTCTTTCTTCCACCTCCTGAATAGGTCTGCCATCTTCTTAAGAGCAAAAGACTTGATTAATTGCTCTTTAACTGGCTTCTCCGGATCATCCTCTGGCGGTAGGGTGAAATTTGACTTCAGCTCAGTCCAAAGATCATTTTTCTTCATATCATTGACATAAGACACCTCAGGGTCTTCGTTCTTAGGCTTATACCATCGGTGGATGCTGATCGGGATCTTGTTCCTAACCAGAACCCCGCACTGAGCAACAAATGTGTTCTTTGTCTGGATGGGTTCAATCGGTTGGCCGACGCGCGCGATTGCTATGATCTCAAACCTTTCATCCGAGCTCAACTTTTTCTTTAGGCCTCGTCTATTTACCGAAGTTGTGCTCGATCCAGAGGGCTAGAAAAAAGAACAAAGACGAGAGTTAATTAATATGTGTACATGCCAAAACAATGAATGCATCAATTAGCTAGTCAGAACAGGCTTAACTAATATATATACCTGGCTGAACTCGGTTCGGTCACTGGAGCCGTCATCACGGTCTCCTTCTTGCACCGTCATTGGGTCACCGGAGCCATTCTCACGGTCTCCTTCTTGGACCGGCATTGGGTCATCAGAGCCATCATAATCATAGCCAGCTGCTTCTTCACCCTCTCCTTCCAGACCATCGGTGTCGTTGAGAAACAACGAGCAGACGGCATCACTTCCTTGTGCGATTATGTCCCCCAACAACGCTTCTTGTGCTTCGTCTCGAGGGGTGTCCATAGTTTCTACAAATATTTACAACATGGCAATTATTATTCAAACATGACAGATGGATATATTAGCTAGTGGCAAACATAGAACTAGCTAGCTAATCACAGTAAGGAATCATATTAATTAGTGGCCTCGACGCTGCTTCTCTAGGGTTTGGGGTGGCCTCGACAACGCTTCAAGGGGGTAATATCGACAACGACGAGATTCATACACAGGAAAATAATGTTATCGGGGAGGGGGTATATCGACCCCCCCCCCACGTGTTGAAGTTATCGGGAGGGGGTATATCGACCCCCCCCCCCACGTGTTGAAGTTATCGGGAGGGGTTTATATCGACAACGACGACATACGTAAATGGGAAAATAATATTATCGGGGAGGGGGTATATCGACCCCCCACGTGTTGAAGTTATCGGGAAGGGGTATATCGACCCCCCCTCCTCCCCCATGTGTTGAAGTTATCGGGAGGGGTTTATATCAACAACGATGACATACGTACATGGGAAAATAATAGTAACGGGGAGGGGGTATATCGACCCCCCCCCCCACGTGTTGAAGTTATCGGGAGGGGGTATATCAACCCCCCTCGTGTTGAAGTTATCGGGAGGGGGTATATCGACCCCCCCCCACGTGTTGAAGTTATCGGGAGTTTATATCGACATGACATACTTACATGGGAAACTAATATTATCAGGGAGGGGGTATATCGACCCCCCCTCCTGTTGAAGTTATCGGGAGGGGTATATCAACGACGACAGACCCGATAAAACATAAGAAAACAAAGAAGAAATAAAAACAGGAGAAGAAGAAAGGAATAGAGGAGAAGATCGAAGAAAAAAAAGAAGAAAAAAAAGAGGAGAAGAAGAAAGGAATAGAGGAGAAGAAGAAATAATAGAAATTTGGAATAGAGGAGAAGAAGAAAAATAGAAAAATTTCTATTTTTCTTCTTCTCCTCTATTCCTTTCTTCTTCTCCTTCCTTTTCTTCTTTTACCTCTTCTTATTTATTTCTCCTCTTCTTCCTCTCATCTTCTTCTTTCTTTCCTCTTCTTATTTTCTTATTTCCTATCCTTCTTTTCTTCTTCTTCCTTCCTAGCTAGATATATAAAACTTTTCTAAAATTGGAACTTTTGCATATATAAAACTTTTCCATGGATCATCATTTCTCATATATATCGAATATATATCCATTGTCATATATAAAAACTTTCTATATATGAATAAAAAATTCTATGAATAAAAAATTGACATATATATTCAGTTAGCATATTCTCGCCACATACACATATACATCACATAAACATATACATTATAGCCAGATACACATATACATCACATATGAACAAAAAAAATTAAACTAATAAAAAAACATATAGCCACATATGAAAAAAAACATATAGCCACATAAATACACATATACATTATATATATGAACAAAAAAATGAAACTAATAAAAAAAAGCAGGCAGGCGGCTCACAACTGGGCAAAGCGAGGCGCCGGTGCATGGGAGCGGACGGGCAGGGCAGGGCGACGGGACGAGGAGCGGGTGGCGGACGGCGAGCACGTGGCGGGGCTCGGGCACCAGGCGTGCAGTAGGGGAGCTCGAGGCGACGGCGGGCGGCGACAGTGGGCAGCTGGGGGGACGGGCAGGGGCAGGGTGACGGCGACGAGGAGCGAGCGGTGGTGGCGAAAGCACGGGCAGGGCGCGGGCGGCGGTGACGAGGAGCGGGCGGCGACGGCGAGCACGGGCGGCTGGCTGGCGGCGCCGAGGAGGTCGTCGGCGTCGTCGGGGCAACTTGTAGGGAAATCTGAAAATTCCCAAGTGTTGCTTATATAGTAAAAGCTTTGGTCCCGGTTCGTAGCACAAACGGGACCAATGCCTCTTTAGTCCCGGTTGATGCCACCAACGGGACCAAAGGCCTCTTTTTCAGCAGCCCAAAGGGCGGGAAGTGGCGGCCTTTGGTCCGGTTGGGAGACCAACGAGACTAAAGGGGGCATTGGTCCCGATTTGTGCCTTAACCAAGATTAATGCACCCTTTAGTCCCGGTTGGTGGCACCAACTGGGACCAAATGCCTTGTGCTGGAACTAGCGCGGTGCGGTTGGATGTTTAGTCCCACCTCGCTAGCCGAGAGGGCTCGACTGTGGTTTATAAGCGCTGCTGCGCTGACCACTTCGAGCTCCTCTCAAATGCAGGCCTACAGGCCTAAAGTCACTTATCTTCCTGTGGGCCTACTGGGCCTCCCGCGGGCCTGAATCCTGGCCCATGGTAGGGTTTCTAGTCGTCTTCAGGCCGTGGGGGCCCAGTAGAAGGCACTTTTTTGTTTTTTTGTTTTCTTTACTTATTGTTGCTATTTTTATGTTTTTTCTAGTTTTTTCGTTTTCTTTTCTGCATTATTTATTTTCTTTTGTTTTTTGCTTTCTTTAATTCTTTTTTCTTTCAGTTTTAGAAAAATTATAAACTTTCTGTTAGTGCCATTAGTTTTCAAATTTGAAAACACTTTTTTGTTTTTTTGTTTTCTTTCTTGCTTTATTTATTTTATTTTGTTTCTACTTACAACAAAATACTTATTGCTGCTATTTTTATTTTTTTTCAGTTTTGTTGTTTTGTTTTCTGCATTATTTATTTTCTTTTGTTTTTTGCTTTATTTTTAATTCTTTTTTGCTTTTAGTTTTAGAAAAATTATAAACTTTCTGTTAGTGCCATTAGTTTTCAAATTTGAAAACACTTTTTTTTTTTTTTGTTTTCTTTGTTGCTTTATTTTTTATTTTTTTCTACTTACAACAAAATACTTATTGTTGCTATTTTTATCTTGTTTCCAATTTTTTGTTTTGTTTTTTTCATTATTTATTTTATTTTATTTTTTGCTTTATTTTTTAATTATTTTTGCTTTTAGGTCAGCAAAATTATAAACTTTCTGTGAGTGTCATTAGTTTTAGAAAAATTATAAACTTTCTGTTAGCGCCATTAGTTTTCAAATTTGAATAGTTAAAATTTGAATTCTTTGAAATTTGTGTGAATCACAAGTTTGTGATTAAATTTACTAAAAAATGAACATAGATGCACCTATAGAGAAAATTCAACCTAAATTCATAATAAATTTCTATGAATTTCAGAGAAATTCACTATGAATTTAGGTCAAATTCCCTGTATAGGGGCATCTATTTTCACTTTGAGAGATGGGCTTATAAACCGGTGTGAGCGCCCTTCGGTTGGCGAGGTGGGACTAAACTCTGAGCGCAACGAGCACCAACCCTTTAGTCCCCGTTTGTGGCACAAACCGGTACTAATGGTCATGGGCCAGGGGCGAGGCACATTGGTCCCGGTTCGTGCGTGGAACCGGGACCAAAAGGTCCAGACTAACCGGGACCAATGGCCCACGTGGCTGCCCTCTTGAGAGTGTTCTTGGTGAGAACATAGCTGACAAGGAGCGAACCGGGATTAATGGTATTGCGAGGGCCGAACCATAAGACATTAAAGCATTTCAAATGAACTATGAAAAAGTTGAAAGTTGGCATGGTATCATAATTTCACCCACATAGCATGTGCATGTACAAAACGGACAATGGTATCATACTCGTCTATTACGAAGTTGGCATGGTATCATCATAATAGTTGCGGGAGAAAGTCTTCACTTTTTCTTCGCTTGTGTCATTTGCTTATTGCGCCGTAACCATGGATAATCTTCATCGTTTATCAGGATGCTTGGGTCAGCCTTGACTTTGAAGGGAGGAATTTCATGAAACTTTTCATAATCTTCAGATATGTCTGTCTTACCCTCCACTCCCACGATGTCCCTTTTTCCTGAAAGAACTATGTGGCGCTTTGGCTCATCGTATGATGTATTTGCTTCCTTATATTTTCTTTTTCTCGGTCTGGTAGACATGCCTTCACATAGATAACCTGTGCCACATCATTGGCTAGGACGAATGGTTCGTCAGTTTACCCAAGATTTTCCAGATCCACTGTTGTAGTTCTGTACTATGGGTCTACCTGTACCCCGCCTCCTGATAGATTGACCCATTTGCACTTAAACAAAGGGACCTTAAAATCATGTCCGTAGTCAAGTTCCCATATGTCCACTATGTAACCATAATATGTGTCCTTTCCCCTCTCGGTTGTTGCATCAAAGCAGACACCGCTGTTTTGGTTGGTGCTCTTTTGATCTTGGTCAATCGTGTAAAATGTATTCCCATTTATCTCGTATCCTTTGTAAATCAATACAATCAAAGATGGTCCCCTGGACAACAAGTACAACTCATCACAAACAGTGTTGTCACCTCTGACATGTGTTTCCAACCAACTGTTGAAAGTCCTGATGTGTTCACATGTAATCCAGTCATCGCACTGCTCTGGGTGTTTGGAGCGCAGACTGTTCTTGTGTTCATCGACATACGGGGTCACCAAGGTAGAGTTCTGTAGAACTGTGTAGTGTGCTTGAGACCAAGAATATCCGTCCCTGCATATTATTGAGTCCCTTCCAAGCGTGCCTTTTCCAGTCAGTCTCCCCTCATACCGCGATTTAGGGAGACCTATCTTCTTAAGGCCAGGAATGAAGTCATAACAAAACCCGATGACATCCTCTGTTTGATGGCCCATGGAGATGCTTCCTTCTGGCCTAGCACGGTTACAGACATATTTCTTTAGGACTCCCATGAACCTCTCAAAGAGGAACATATTGTGTAGAAATACGGGCCCCAGAATGACAATCTCTCGACTAGATGAACTAGGACGTGTGTCATGATATTGAAGAAGGATGGTGGGAACACCGGCTCGAAAATGACAAGACATTGCGCTACATCACTCCTTAGCCATGGTACGACTTCTGGATCGATCACCTTCTGAGAGATTGCATTGAGAATGCACATAGCTTCACAATGGCTAATCGGACATTTTCCGGTAGAAGCCCCCTCAATGCAACCGGAAGCAGTTGCGTCATAATCACGTGGCAGTCATGAGACTTTAGGTTCGGAACTTTTTCTCGGCATATTTATTATTCCCTTTATATTTGACCGAAGCGGTCGGGACCTTCATACTGAGCAGGCATTCAAAGAAGATTTCTTTCTCTTCTTTCGTAAGAGCGTAGCTGGCAGGACCTTCATACTGCTTCGGAGGCATGCCATCTTTTTCGTGCAAACGTTGCAGGTCCTACCATGCCTCAGGTGTATCGTTTGTCTTTCCATACACGACCAAGAAGCCTAGCAGGTTCACGCAAAGGTTCTTCGTCACGTGCATCACGTCGATTGAAGAGCGGGCCCTTTCCAAAGATTACGTGTAAATCATTGACCATAGCAAGTACGTGATCACCGGTACGCATGGCGGGCTTCTTCCGGTGATCTGCCTCGCCTTTGAAATGCTTTCCTTTATTTCGACATTGACGGTTGGTCGGAAGAAATCGATGATGGCACAGGTACACATTCTTCCTGCATTTCTCCAGGTATATACTTTCAGTGTCATCTAAATAGTGCGTGCATGCGTGGTATCCCTTGTTTGTCTGTCCTGAAAGGTTACTGAGAGCGGGCCAATCATTGATGGTCACGAACAGCAACGCCTTTAGGTTAAATTCCTCCTGTCTGTGCTCATCCCACGTACGTACACCGTTTCCATTCCACAGCTGTAAAAGTTCTTAAACTAATGGCCTTAGGTACACATCAATGTCGTTGCCGGGTCGCTTAGGGCCTTGGATGACAACCGACATCATAATGAACTTCCGCTTCATGCACATCCAAGGAGGAAGGTTATACATACATAGAGTCACGGGCCGTGTCTTTGGATCGCTGCTCGCTCCCGAAAGGATTAATGCCATCTGCGCTTAAAGCAAACCAGACGTTCCTTGGGTCCTTTGCAAACTCATCCCGTACTTTCTCTCGATTTTTCTCCACTGCGACCCGTCATCGGGTGCTCTCAACTTCCCGTCTTTCTTACGGTCCTCACTGTGCCATCGCATCAACTTGGCATGCTCTCCGTTTTTGAACAGAAGTTTCAACCGTGGTATTATAGGAGCATACCACATCACCTTCGCAGGAACCCTCTTCCTGGGGGCCTCGCCGTCAACATCACCAGGGTCATCTCGTCTGATCTTATACCACAATGCACCGCATACCGGGCATGCGTTAAGATCCTTGTATGCACCGCGGTAGAGGATGCAGTCATTAGGGCATTCTTGTATCTTCTGCACCTCCAATCCTAGAGGGCATACGACCTTCTTTGCTGCGTATGTCGGGTAATTCGTTATCCTTTGGAAGCTTCTTCTTCAATATTTTCAGTAGCTTCTCAAATCCTTTGTCAGGAACATCATTCTCTGCCTTCCACTGCAGCAATTCCAGTACGGTACCGAGCTTTGTGTTGCCATCTTCGCAATTGGGGTACAACCCTTTTTTGTGATCCTCTAACATGCGATCGAACTTCAGCTTCTCCTTTTGACTTTCGTGATTGCGTCCTTGCATCGACAATGACCGGCGGAGATCATCATCATCGGGCACATCGTCTGGTTCCTCTTGATCTTCAGCAGCTTCACCCGTTGCAACATCATTGGGCACATCATCTGGTTCCTCTTGATCTTCACCAGCTCCCCCAGTTGCAGCATCACCGTATTCAGGGGGCACATAGTTGTCATCGTACTCTTCTTCTTCGCCGTCTTCCATCATAACCCCTATTTCTCCGTGCCTCGTCCAAACATTATAGTATGGCATGAAACCCTTGTAAAGCAGGTGGGTGTGAAGGATTTTCTGGTTAGAGTAAGACATCGTATTTAATGCATGGACAACACATAAAACCATTCTGCTTGTTTGCCTCAGCCGCTTCTAGAAACTCATGCATGCCCTTAATGTACTCGGAGGTTTGTCTGTCACCGTACATCCATTGCCGGTTCATGTGCGTGCATTATATATAATTAAGTGTGTCAAAACCATTACAGAACATCATGAATAGATAAATAAGTGACCAAATTAATAGAAGTTCATCATCACATTAAAATCGAAGTACATACATAGTTCTCATCTAACAACATATAGCTCTCCAGAGCATCTAATTAATTAAACCATACATTGAAACTATGTAAAACATTTCAATGCAAAAACAAATGCGATCATAATCGCAACCAAGGTAACAATTGATTCAACGGCATAATGATACCAAGCCTCGGTATGAATGGCATATTTTCTAATCTTTCTAATCTTCTAGCACATTGCATCCATCTTGATCTTGTGATCATCGACGACATCCGCAACATGCAACTCCAATATCATCTTCTCCTCCTCAATTTTTTTATGTTTTCCTTCAAGAAATTGTTTTCTTCTTCAACTAAATTTAACCTCTCGACAATAGGGTCGGTTGGAATTTCCGGTCCACATACCTCCTAGATAAATAAAATCTATGTCACGTTGGTCGGCATAATTTTCATAAACAATAAATGAACCAATAGTTATAAAGATAATATATACCACATCCGAATCATAGGCAGGGACGGGGCCGACGGGCGGATACCAAAACCATCGCACTATATAAGATGCAATAATAAAAGTAAGAAAATAATACAAGTATCTATCTAAACATACAAGTGAGAATATTTTTCCTTTCAGAAAGAAGATAAGAACAAGAGGCTCACCACGGTGGTGCCGGCGATGAGATCGGCGCGGGTGATCGATGGCGGTGAAGACGGGGACGGGGCGTGACGGACCGCTAAACCTAGACATATATTGAGGGAAATGGAGCTTGGAGGTCGAGCTTGGAGAGGAGAAAGCTTAAGTAGTGTGGCTCGGGCATTCCATCGAACACCTTGTGTGCATAGGAGGTGAGCTAGAGAACCACCAAGCCCTCTCCCCCTCGGCGGCCAGAAAAAACAGAGCAGTGTTCTCTGCTCTTATGCAAGGGGGTATATATAGGCACCTCATTGGTCCCGGTTGGTGGCATGAACCAGGACTAAAGGGCAGCCTTTGGTCCCGGTTCAAGCCACCAACCGGGACCAATGGTTGTGGGCCAGGAGCTAGGCCCATTGGTCCCGGTTCGTCCCACCAACCGGGACTAAAAGGTCCAGACGAACCGGGACCAATGGCCCACGTGGCCCGGACGGCCCCCGGGGCTCACGAACCGGGTCCAATGCCCCCATGGGTCCCGGTTCTGGACTGAACCGGGACTAATGGGCTGACCTGGCCTGGACCTTTGCCCCCTTTTCTACTAGTGTAAGATGCTTGCTAAGTATGATGTTAATGATAGAATCGCATCTCCCTATCACCCGCAGTCTAGTGGTCAAGTAGAGTTGAGCAATAGAGAGCTCAAATTAATTTTGCAAAAGACTATCAATAGATCTAGAAAGAATTGGTCCAAAAAACATGATGATGCATTATGGGCCTATAGAACTGCATACAAAAATCCTATGGGTATGTCTCCGTATAAGATGGTTTATGGAAAAGCATGTCATTTACCTCTAGAACTTGAACATAAAGCATATTGGGCTATTAAAGAGCTCAACTATGACTTCAAACTTGCCGATGAGAAGAGGTTATTTGATATTAGCTCACTTGATGAATGGAGAACCCAAGCCTATGAGAATGCCAAGCTATTCAAAGAAAAAATCAAACGCTGGCATGACAAAAGGATAAAAAAGCGTGAGTTTAACGTAGGTGATTATGTGTTATTATTCAACTCTCGTTTAAGATTTTTTGTAGGAAAACTTCTCTCTAAATGGGAAGGTCCTTACGTTATCGAGGAGGTCTATCGTTCCGGTGCCATAAAAATCAACAACTTCAAAGGCACAAGTCCGAGGGTGGTGAACGGTCAAAGAATTAAACATTATATCTCAGGTAATCCTATCAATGTTGAAACTAATATTATTGAAACCGTAACCCCGGAGGAATACATAAGGGACACTTTCCAGAATGTTCCAGACTCCTAAAAGGAATAGGTATGTGGTACGGTAAGTAAACCGACTCCAAAACAATTCTAATGGCAATTTTTATAAGTTTTGGAATATTTAAGAATTTTAGGAAGAAAGAAGTAGTCTGGGAAGGACACGAGGCCTCCACGAGGCTGGAGGGCGTGCCCACCCTTCCTAGGAGCACCCCCCTGTCTCGTGGCCACCTCGTGTGCTTCCCGGACTCCGTTTTCTTGCACGTTGCGTATTTTGGTCGGTAAAAAATCATTATATAATATCCCGAAGGCTTTGACCACCGTATCATGCAAATATCCTATGTTTTTGTTTCGAGCTATTCCTGTTGCAGTTCAAGAGCAAGATTTCTTCTCAAGAGTCAGTCAGGGAGAGCCAGGTGTCTCACCCGACACTAGGTCGAGGAGCAAATAGCGATGCTTATCACTTTGGACCATCAATGGAGGATGAGATGGAGGCCGAATTGAAAAGGATAGATGTCATGGAGGAAGATCAAGAAGTTACCTTTCGTATCCAAGCAGGATTCCTGATGGGGGAACTACATAGATCGGCTATTCCAAATTTGGTCATCCCTTCCAACGTTAAATTTCTTTCTTATGAAAACATGAGAAAGAGCATCACTTGTTCTCCAGAAGCTACGCAGCATCCTTGGGTAAAGGGAGCTTTAGCCGTTACGGTCAAGCTCCGCAAAGAAATTACGGACCTCAAACAACAAGTCTACAAGCTCGAGGAGGAGAATCGTATCCTGAGGGGCATCATCGCCAAGAAGATCACAATACCAACCATGAAGAAGGAGACATAATCACATGGGTATGGGCACTCCCCTTGGCAACTGCCAAGCTTGGGGGAGGTGCCCCGGTATCGTATCACCATCACACTCCTATCTTTACCTTTTTATTTAGTTTGATCCTTTTAGTAGTATCTTGATCTAGTAGATTGAAGTTTTGATATCAAGTAGTTTTGAGTTTTGCTTTGTGATCTCTTTATGTAATCAAGTCCGTGAGCTATCTATAATAAAGATTAGTATTGAGTCAAGGGCTTTGCTATCTTGCTATGATCTTGAGAAAGTAGAAAGTAGAAAGAATAAAAAGAATAAAAGAGCTCATGTTGATCTTATGGATAGTAATGACTTCACACATAGAAAGTATGAGGCATAAAAGTCGTTGAGAGTTGACAAACGTAGTTTTGGTCATCATTGCAATTAATAGGAAGTAAAAAGAAAAGAGAGGTCTCACATACAAATATATTATCTTGGACATCTTTTATGATTGTGAAGCACTCATTAAGTATGACATGCTAAAAGAGTTGATGTTGGACAAGGAAGACGACGTAATGGTTTACGTTTTCTCACATCTCAGTTAAAGTATATTGTCATTGACCTTCCAAACATGTTGAGCTTGCCTTTCCCCCTCATGCTAGCCAAATTCCTCGCACCAAGTAGAGATACTACTTGTGCTTCCAAACATCCTTAAACCCGGTTTTGCCATGAGAGTCCACCATACCTACCTATGGATTGAGTAAGATCCTTCAAGTAAGTTGTCATGCTGCAGGCAATAAAAATTGCTCTCTAAATATGTATGACTTATTAGTGCAGAGAAAATAAGCTTTATATGATCTTGTTGTGGAAGCAATAAAAGCGACGGACTGCATAATAAAGGTCCACATACAAGTGGAAATATAAAGTTACGTTCTTTTGCATTAAGATTTTGTGCATCCAACCCTAAAAGCATATGACAACCTCTGCTTGCCTCTGCGAAGGGCCTATCTTTTACTTTATGTTTTTTGCTTTATGCTTGAGTCAAAGTGATCTTCACCTTTCCCCTTTTCATTTTATCCTTTGGCAAGCTCCTCGTGTTTGAAAGATCTTGATATATATATCCAATTGGATGTAAGTTAGCATGGACTATTATTGTGGACATCACATAAAGGTGAATACGTTGGGAGGCAACACAATAAGCCCCTATCTTTCTCAGTGTCCGGTTGAAACTCCATAACCACAAGTATTGCGTGAGTGTTAGCAATTGTAGAAGACTACATGATAGTTGAGTATGTGGACTTGCTGACAAGCTCTATTCTTGACTCTTTCTGATGTTATGACAAATTGCAATTGCTTCAATGACTGAGATTATAGTTTGTTAGTCCTCAATGAAGTTTCTGAGCCATACTTGACATTGTGAATTGATTGTTACTTGAGCATAAGAAATTATATGATAAAACCTATATATGTTGCTGTTATAAGAATGACCATGATGCCCTCATGTCCGTATTTTATTTTTATCGACACCTCTATCTCTAAACATGTGGATATTTTTTGATATCGGCTTGCGCTTGAGGACAAGCGAGGTCTAAGCTTGGGGGAGTTGATACGTCCATTTTGCATCATGCTTTTATATCAATATTTATTGCATTATGGGCTGTTATTACACATTATATATCAATACTTATGGCTATTCTCTCTTATTTTACAAGGTTTACCATGAAGAGGGGGAATGCCGGCAGCTGGAATTCTGGCTGGAAAAGGAGCAAGCAATGGAAACCTATTCTGCACAACTCCAAAAATCCTGAAACTCCACGGAACTTATTTTTGGAATTAATAAGAATTATTGAGCGAAAGAAACACCAGAGGGGGCCCACACCCTGGCTAGGAGGGTGGGGGCGCGCCCACCCCTACTGGGCGCGCCCCCTGTCTCCTGGGGCCCCTGGTGGCCCTCCGGTGTAAATCTTCTACTATATGGAGGCTTTGACCCTGGAAAAAATCAGAGGCAAGCTTACGGGATGAAACTCCGCCGCCACGAGGCGGAACCAATCTAGAGCTCCGGCAGAGCTGTTCTGCCGGGGACACTTCCCTCCGGGAGGGGGAAATCATCACCATCGTCATCACCAACGATCCTCTCTCATTGGGAGGGGGTCAATCTCCATCAACATCTTGACCAGCACCATCTCCTCTCAAAACCCTAGTTCATCTCTTGTATCCAATCTTGTATCAAAACCACAAATTGGTACCTGTGGGTTGCTAGTATTGTTGATTACTCCTTGTAGTTTATGCTAATTGGTTTACTTGGTGGAAGATCATATGTTTAGATCCTTAATGCATATTATTACTCCTTTGATTATGAACATGAATATGCTTTGTGAGTAGTTATGTTTGTTCCTGAGGACATGGGTGAAATCTTGCTATTAGTAGTCATGTGAATTTGGTATTCGTTCGATATTTTTATGAGATGTATGTTGTCTTTCCTCTAGTGGTGTTATGTGAACGTCGACTACATGACACTTCACCATTATTTGGGACTAGAGGAAGGCATTGGGAAGTAATAAGTAGATGATGGGTTGCTAGAGTGACAGAAGCTTAAACCCTAGTTTATGCGTTGCTTCGTAAGGGGCTGATTTGCATCCATATATCTAATGTTGTGGTTAGGTTTACCTTAATACTTCTTTTGTAGTTGCGGATGCTTGCAATAGGGGTTAATTAGCTGCCTCAAGTTTTTGTGCTCACGAGATCCCATCTGGAGGCCTTTTTTGGCACTCTGTCGGAGGGGGGATCGATCATGGAGGGCTTCTACATCAACCTTGTTGCCCCTCCGATGATGTGTGAGTAGTTTACAACAGACGTACGGGTCCATAGCTAGTATCTAGATAGCTTCTTCTCTCTCTTTGGTCTTCACCACAATGTTCTCCTTGATGTTCTTGGAGATTTATACGATGTAATTCTTTTTGCGGTGTGTTTGTTGGGATCCGATGAATTGTGGGTTTATGATCATATTATCCATGAATATTATTTGAGTCTTCTCTAAACTCTTCTATGCATGATTATTATAGCTTTGTATTTATCTCTGATCTATTGATTTGGTTTGGCCAACTAGATTGATTTATCTTGCAATGGGAGAGGTTTTTTGTGATGGGTTCGATCTTGCGGTGCTCAATCCCAGTTGTAGAAGTGGACATGACACATATTTGTATCATTGCCATTAAGGATAAAACGATGGGGTTTATTCATATTGATTGGATTTACTTTATCTACATTATGTCATCTTGCTTAAGGCGTTACTCCGTTCTTTATGAACTTAATGTTGGTAATATGCCCTAGATGCAGTAATAAAGTGGTTATTATTATATTTCCTTAATCATGATAAAGGTTTATTATTCATGCTAGAATTGCATTGACCGGAAACTTAAATACATGTGTGGGTACATAAACAAATACTGTGTCCCTAGTAAGCCTCTACTAGACTAGCTCGTTGATCAAAAGATGGTTAAGGTTTCCTAAGGTGCTGAGTTGGAATTCCATTCTAAGGATTCTTGTGGTTCCAGGGAATCCAGTTACAAGAGAACCAGGAATGGGGAGCTCTTCCCTTTTTCCACCCGACTCTTTGATCTTAAGAATGTCACTTGATAATGGGATCACATCATTAGGAGAATGATATGATGGACAAGAGCCGTCCATTAGCATAGCATATGATTGTTCAGGCCTTCCTACTGCTTTCTTAATGTCAAGTACATATTCCTTCGACCATGAGATCATGCAACTCCCGGATGCCGGAGGAATGCCTTGTGTGCTATCAAACGTCACTTCATAACTAGGTGATCATAAAGGTGCTCTACAGGTATCTCTAAAGGTGTCTGTTGAGTTGGCGTGAATCAAGATTGGGATTTGTCACTCCGTATGACGGAGAGGTATCTCTGGGCCCTCTCAGTAATACAGAATTGCAAGAGGCTTGCAAGCAAAGTGACTAAGGAGTTAGTTACAAGATGATGTATTACGGAACAAGTCAAGAGACTTACTAGTAACAAGATTGAACTAGGTATAGAGGTACCTACGATCGAATCTCGGGCAAGTAACATACCGACACACAAAGGGAACTACGTTTGTTGTCATAAAGGTTCGACCAATAAAGATCTTCATAGAATAGTAAGAACCAATATGGTCATCCAGGTCCCGCTATTGGTTATTGACCGGAGAGCGTCTCAGTCATGTCTACTTCATTCTCGAACCCGTAGGGTCCACATGCTTAACGTTCGTTGATGATATAGTATTATATGAGTTGTGTATGTTGGTGGTTGAATGTTGTCCGGAGTCCTGTATGAGATCATGAACATGATGAGGAGCTACGTAATGGTCCGTAGGTAAAGATTGATATATAGGAGGAAGGTATTCGGGTTCTGGAAGAGTTTCAGAATGCACCGGATATTTATCGGAGTCTCGGAAGGGGTTCCGGGAGGCCACCAGTAGGTTATACGTACTTGGTGGGCCTCATGGGCCAAAGGAGGGATGCGCACCAGCCCACAAGGGGCTGGGCACACTCCACCTCCCTTGCCCACGCGCCAAAGGAAGGAGGGGGTGCCCTAGGGCAGCCGACCCCTCTTTCCTCCCCCTCGCGCACCTAATATGGAAGGGGGTGCGGCCAGGTAGGCGCCTAGGGTAGCCGTTGACCCCCTTGGGGCGCACCCTAGGCTGCCTCCCCCCTCTACCTATATATATGCGAGGAGGGAAGGGGGCGCCACACACCAAGAATCCCAAGCCATGTGCCGGCGCCCCCTGTCCCTCTAGTTCGTCCTCCGTCCAAAAACCGATGTGCTTAGAGAAGCCCTGCGGAATAGTTTCACCACCACCATCATCACGTCGTCATGCTGCCGGAGCTCATCTACTACTTCGCCTTTCTTGCTGGATCAAGAAGGCGAGGACGCCATCGGTCTGAACGTGTGATGAACGCAGAGGTGCCGTGCGTTCGATGCTTGACCGAAACGGATCATGAAGTTGTACGACTACATCAACCACGTTGATAAATGCTTCCGCTTAGCGATCTACAAGGGTATTTAGATGCTCCCCCCTTCTCGTAGCTATGCATCTCCATGGATAGATCTTGCGCGTGTGTAGAAATTTTTTGTTTTCCATGCAACATTCCCCAACAGTGGCATCATGAGTCAGGTCTATGCGTAGATGATATGCACGATTAGAACACAAAGGAGTTGTGGTCGGTGATGTTCATATTGCTTATCATCAATGTCTTATTTTTATACGGCGGTATTGTGGGATGAAGCGGCTCGGACCAACCTTACATGTCAACGCACATGAGACTGGTTCCACCGACTAACATGCAACTTGTTTTGCATAAAGGTGGCTGGCGGGTGTCAGTTTCTCCCACTTAATTTAGTTGAATCTAATTTGACTACGTCGGTCCTTGAAGAAGGTTAAAAGGCAACTTGATAATCACCGTTGTGGCTTTGCGTAGGTAAGAACGCTTGTTGCTAGGTTTCCGTAGCAGGCACATAAAACTTGCAACAACAAAGTAGAGGACATCTAACTTGTTTTTGCAGGGTATGTTGTGGTGTGATATGGTCAAGACGTGATTTGATATATGTTGATGTATGAGATGATCATGTTTTGTAATAAATTCACGACTTGCATGTCGATGAGTAAGACAACCGGCAGGAGCCTTAGGGTTGTCTTTAATTATTGTATGACCGGCGTGTCAATCACTAAGCGCCATGTAATTGCTTTACTTTATCGCTATGCGTTAGCAATAGTTGTAGAAGCAATTGTTGGCGAGATGACCCCGACGCAATGATGGAGGTCAAGGTGTCATTCCGGTGATGATGGAGATCATGACGTTGCTTTGGATATTGAGATCAAAAGCACAAGATGATGATGGCCATATCATGTCACATATTTTGATTGCATTTGATGTTTGTCCTTTATGCATCTTATTTTTCTTAGAACAACGGTAACATTATAAGATGATCCCTTCTGAAAGGATCGAGAAGAGGTGTCTAGAGGGGGGGGGTGATTAGACCCTCAACATACAAAGTTGGCAGTTTTTAAGTATTTCAAGTTGAGGTGGTAGATTAACCACTGTTCAATAATTCACTCGATTAATAAGTTAACGGGCCAGTTAATCGCTACTCATAGCATGGCCGAATCGAATAGCACCTATTCATCGCATTAACTTGTCGGGTTGATTAATTGGCTAGTTAAACTGATTAATTAGTTGTCAGGCGGATTAGTGCCAGTTGGCCCATTAACGGGTGGGCAAACATAGGCCTAATTTTTGGCCCGTAACCCATTCCAGCCCCATCCCGTCACAATAGCTAGGATCAATAATGTTACCTCCTCTCTATGCTTTTCATATGCGTACGACAGCATGTTTTGGCATAGTACATAGCTGGGAGCATGAGATTATGGTATAATACATAAAAAAATATAGATATACGTTGGCAAGTTCCTATTCAATCTACCGATTAATGCGAATAATCCAGTTAATAGGCCGATTCACCGATTAATCCCTACTCCTAAACCGACCGAGCAGTTACCAGTTAACGATTTCTTGAACATTGAGATTAACACAATTTCAAGCATACACAATACAGTACAAGAAAGCATGCAAAGAGTATATGAGCAGCGGAAAGTAAAACATGCAACGTGCAAGAAAGTAAAGGGACGGGATTGGAGTGTGCAAACGCAATTCGAGACACGAAGTTTTTTGGTGTGGTTCCGATAGGTGGTGCTATCGTACATCCACGTTGATGGAGACTTCAACCCACGGAGGGTAATAGTTGCGTGAGTCCACGGAGGGCTCCACCCATGAAGGGTCCATGAAGAAGCAACCTTGTCTATCCCATCATGGCCATCTCCCACGAAGGACTTGCCTCACTACGGTAGATCTTCACGAAGTAGGCGATCTCCTTGCCCTTACAAACTCCTTGGTTCAGCTCCACAATCTTGACGGAGGCTCCCAAGTGACACTTAACCATTCTAGGAGACACCACTCTCCAAAAGGTAATAGATGGTGTGTTGTTGATGAACTCCTTGCTCTTGTGCTTCAGATTATAGTCCACTTAACTCTCTCTCTCTCACACAGATTTGGCTATGGTGGAAAGATGATTTGAGTGGAAAGCAACTTGGGGAAGGCTAGAGATCAAGATTCATATGGTAGGACTGGAATATGTTGGTCTCAACACATGAGTAGGTGATTCTCTCTCAGAAAATGAGTAGTGGAAGTGTAGGTTTGTTCTGATGGCTTTCTCCACGAATGAAGAGTGGGTGGAGGGGTATATATAGCATCCACACAAAATCTAGCCGTTACACACAGATTCCTAAACTCGGTGGGACCGAATCAACAAACTCAGTCAGACCGATTTAGGTAAAAAAATGTGAACGTTAGGATTTTCGGTGGGACCGATGTGCAAGGGTTAGGGTAAAAGCTCAACTCAGTTTGACCGATTACTCAAACTCGGTGAGACCAACTTTGGTAATGAGTAAACAGAGGATCGCTCAAGCAAACTCGGTGGGACCACCAACCCGGTTAGACCAAATATGTTGCTATAGATCATAGAGAGTTTGCAAGCCCAGCTCGGTGAGACCAAGATCCCATCAGTGAGAAGGTTTGGCAGTGGCTGAATAAGATGAAACTCGGTGGCGCCGGATAGACAAAGTCGGTGGGGCCGAGTTTGACATTTAGGTTTAGGACATATGTGGATGTGAGAAAGTGGCTGAGGGTTTTGGAGCATATCACTAAGCACTTTGAGCAACCAAGCCATTAAGCAACACCTCAACCCCTTTTAATAGTATTGGCTTTCCTATGGACTCAATGTGATCTTGGACCACTAAAATAGAAAATGTAGAGTCTTGAGCTTTTGCCAATATTTGTCCTAGCATCTTGAAGGGGTTCCACATCCTCTTGTCCATGTCCATGCCACTGCAATGTTGAACTTATCTGAAATGCACTAGGTGGAAGTATTAGTCCAACAAGAGATATGTTGTCATGAATTACCAAAATCACCCAGGGAGCACTTGTGCTTTCACCTTCACTTAATTTCAAGATAAAAGTGTTCACCCAGAGGATGCACTGTTGCTAAAGTTCGTCATTTCAAAGCATCGCGTGATCATCGGGTGTGATAGACTCTAAGTTCACTTACAACGAGTGGAAGCAGTTTTGCACATGCAAAATACTTGGGTTAAACTTGACGAGCCTAGCATGTACAGACATGGTCTCGGAACACTGGAGAAAAAAAGGTCAAACATGATTTATATAGTAGATATGATCAACATGGAGATGTTCAGCATTGATGACTACCCCATCTCACGTGATGATCGGACATGGGTTAGTTGATTTGGATCATGTATCACTTAGACAACTTGAGGGATGTTGATTTAAGTGGGATGTTGATTATTTAAACTAAAATTTATCATGAACTTAGCCTTAATTTTTTTTGTAAATCTATGTTGTAGATCAATGGCCCGTGCTACTATTCCCTTGAATTTTAATGCGTCCCTAGAGAAAGCTAACTTGAAAGATGATGGTAGCAACTACACGGACTGGGTATGAAACTTGAGGATCATCCTCATTGCTAGACAGAAGAATTATGTGTCGGATTCAGGGATCCGCAGACCCAAGAAGGTTAGAACTCTGGGGCGTGGCAAAGAACTAACCTCCCGAGCTCACCAACTCGTCGCCCTACAGCCTAGCCTAGACGGATTTACATGAGCAAGGAAGAAGATGAGCACGGCAGTTTACCCAGGTTCGGCCCACCTTGCGGTGTAATATCCTACTCCTGCTTTGTGGTGGATTGGCCTCACGAGGGGCTGCGGATAAACTAGTGCAGTGGATGAATAGCCTCCTGAGGGTGAGAGTGAATCGACCAGCGTGGCAATCCATGGATCGAGGGTGAGAGTCCGTCCGCCCTCTACGGTGGTGGCAAACCTATATTTATAGTGGCCTCAGTCCTCTTCCCAAACTTAGGCGTGAAGGGATTCCAAAGTGGCCAATTCGAAGGGGGACACGTACTACATCTTATCCTGATGAAAGTTGGTCTTCGCCTGCAAAGCTTCAAGTCGTGACGCAGCGGTGGGCTCAGCGATGGCATCCGTCCTGCCACGCCCGTGGTCTTGGTCTCGTTGTACCGGAATGGAAACATTTAGCAGATTCCTCGGGAACCCGCGCCTGTCCTTGCTTTCTTAGCACCAAAGGGCAAACTATGCCTTCTGCGCCTGCTACCTTGCCTTGGTCATCATGGCTTGCGTCATGGTAGCCTCATGAGGCTGGGTACCTGCATAGAAATCTCCGCTCGCCGGGAGCCTCCTGGGGAGGCCGCTCCTTCGGGAGGTCTTGACGCTGTCCACCTCGCGAGGCTTGGCCCCTCACGAGGGTCTTGTCTTGATGGTCTTGTAGATGGGGCATACCAGGCCATCGAAGGAGCCATGCCATGGGCCGCAGGCAGTCAAGTCTGGGTACCATGGTTCCCAGAATGTCGATAGTAGCCCCCGGGCCCAAGGCGCACTCGGACTTGGCTTCGAGCCGAAGCCAAAGGGCAAGGGCGAAGCGCCGCGGGCCCCAATCACCTGCGGGCCATGCTGACTCATGATGCTTGACGGGACATGGGCGTTTCCACTTCCTCATGCCGCCTCAGCAACCGCTTCGACTTGACAACTGCCTGGCGCACGCAGCAGGGCCATCATTGCCTGGATCGTGGAGGGCGCCGGTCAGACTTCCTTTGCCTATAAATGGGGGGGGGGGGGGCAGAGCCCCAGCCCATCTTCATCTTCTTGTTGCTCGCTCGTTCTTCTTCTTCGCGGCACCACCATCTCGCCAGGGCATCCATAGCGCCAGTGAGGAGGATCTCGACTGTCGAGAAGGGAAAAACCCCTCAGGTAGACCCGGAGTTGCTCCCGCCAAGGAAAAGGCCCGGTTGCCCTTGCGAGGACACCGCAGCGCCTATGGCCATGGAACCTTGGCATGAGTGCGCCTTGCCGGGTTTCCCCGTTAGTGCGAACATCCGCGCGTGATACGTCTCTAACGTATCTATAATTTTTTATTGTTCCATGTTGTTATATTATCAATCTTGGATGTTTTACAATCATTTTATAGAAACTTTGTGTAGCGACCTGACCCAAAATCGGTCAAATCTACGTATGCATACCATCCCAAGATCATCTTTGGTACTCACGATTACATCGATAAAGTAATCAAAGTTCAATCACACCTGAATATCATTAATCGATTCTCATATAGAGTCTTTATTACAAGGAATAAATTCGCCCAAGGCCAACTCATGAGAAATAAACTAAAATGCTGCGGAGCGTCGAAGGTAAGCGAGTCCATCCGACTCAAAGGGCAATCGCTAAGCGCGAGCGTAGCCTCACTCCCGATCGGAATATATCTCTGCAACATAATACGTTGCAGCCATGTAGGTCAGCTTTTGGAATAAGCTGGCAAGTCATGAAGAATAACAATAATAAAATTACTAACACTATATGCATTTTGGCTGTGGAGCTCTAAGTTTCATCATTTTGCGAAAAGCCAATTTTATCCTACTATAGTGGACTTATTTGCAAAATTACTACAAATTGTTGGTAGTTATTGAGATGGTTCCGCCAACCAATATCTCGTTCCCAAATTATTATTAAGTCATAAACCCTCAAATTAATTCATTAGCTTTAAGTGTTGAGATATCCGAATACTTCCAAGGTCCAGAGGCTCAAATGTCCGTGAATCGGGACACGGCTAATCGATTAGGTTATAACACTCTGCAGAGGTTTGCGACTTTCCCGCAAGAATCATTCCCTCCTTTAAAGTCTTCGCACTTCATGGTGTTTGAAGGCGGGGCCAGATAAACAGGTCTTCCAAAGAGTTCTTCCGCCACCGCCGGTACCCATCCAACCCTACCGTTCGTCTACTTCTCGTAGTACCGCCCAGCCAGCTTCACTACAAGGGTCAACCCAGCCAGAGCCCATAATGGCTTGCGGCTGCACAGTAAGCTTCGGTCATGGGGCATCCATCCTTCTCTTCGTGGCTGGGTGAAGCTTTCCGCAGGATGTCATGGCGCTTCTCCATGCATCCCGCCACCACTGGGTGCTCCAGGTGCCCGTCAACAAATCCTCCACCCAGTAGTGATTTTCAAGTCCATCTTGATCATTGTAGTCCATGGGTTGTCATCATCATTGACTCTCACATCTTGCTTATGAATTTCACTCATCCCAAATCCGTCACGAGCATAGCAAAATAACTACTACGTCCGGGGTCATGGTAACAAGGGGTTGGTTCATCCTACCACATGATACTACTCAAGTTTAATGACTTCAAGATTTCACTACTGCATGCAATGGTGGGGTGGTGACAACTACAAATGCACAAAAACATAGGTATAGAAATAACATGATCAAAACTTGCCTTGCGATGATCCTCGTAAGCTAAAGAGTCGTAGTAGCAAGCTTCAGACTCGGAAACTCTACCGAGACAAACAATAACACAATAAGCATAAAGCAAGAGGATCACACAAGATAACAAAAGTAACATAGCACAACAAAACAATCAAAACCAAATCAAAAGGAAAACTCAAAGAAATCCAATTCAAAGTTTTTCCCTACTCCAAACAATAGCAAAAATAGTTTTTATATAACAAAAATTCCTTAAAATAACCTAATCATGGTTTTAGGTTAACTTAACAGAAAAGAATTAACTAAGCAATTAGGAGCAAAAAGAATCAATTAAAAGCTATTATAAAACTCATTTTAGGCCTAATCCAATTTTCATCAAGAAAATAATTTAAAACTTTTATTAATTATAAATAAAAGTTCATCAAATGGAATGACAGAAACTAACCTAGAATAACTAATCACAAGTTAAAAATAAATTAATTTACTAATTAATTAATTAGGAAAACAGGAACTAATCAATTAATTAGGATTAATAGGATTCTGCCTAGAATTAATTATTTATTAATCCTAAAATACCCAAATTAATTTCTAGGGTTTGACAATATCAAAATAAAGTGATGGCAAAAGAATCATGCAAAAATAATTTTTCTAACTAAAGTTATAGCAGATTTGCTATTCTGACTAAAACAATATTAAAGCATTTTTAATTATTTTTAACATAGCTAAATATATGTTTTTCAGAAACTACATAAAATTTTCAATCCAACAAAAAAAGAATCACTCAAAAATATTAAACAGAATAAAAGATATACATTTTTGAAAATTGAAACTATTCGGCTAAAACAGAAAATCAAAATAAAAAGAAAAAGCCCAATGGGCCTATACTGTGCCCTGTGCGTAGTTTAGTCTAAACGGGCCTAGGGTTTAAACTAACGAACCGGCCTAATAATAAATAAACCTAAACTAAATAATAAACCGATCGGGCCGGCCGGTTTTCTAATAAAACATACCCCTCTGGGTTCTAATCGTAGCCACACGTTTGGGATCAGACGGGAGGGTCTTGCTGGGACTCACGGACTCGGCGGACGGCGGCGGCGGCGGAGAGTGCGTTAGGCGTCCGGCGTCAGCGAGCTTCAATGAGTCGTCGGGAGACGCGACGAGCACGGGGAGGGTTCGTGGTGTTGGGAGGTCGGGGTGCACCTGTAGGGTCGGCGGTGACTTTGGCGGTGGCGAGCTCGGGACTCCGTGAGCTCGGGAGGAGAGGAGAGGGGTTGGCGTCGCTAGGGGGGAATGGGGTGCGGAGCCTCGGCTTTATAGCCGGGGTCGGGCGAGGGGCGGAAAGGCATCGAGGCGATCGGGATCCGGATCCTTCGGGATCCGGTGGATCTCAGCGAGCTGCGTGGCTTGGACGAGGGGAAGAAGGCAGGCGGGGCCCAGGGTCATGAGAGAGAGAGGGGAGGTTGGTCGGGTGGCGAAGCCTAGGGAATCGGGGAGGGCGAGGCCGGTCGGTGGAGCTGGGCTGGCTCGCTGGGTGGGCTGGCCACTGGTGGGCCGGCTTATTGGGCCAGTGAGGGTGCGGAGGGTGAGGTGGCGCTGGCTGGGCTGGGGGTGGCCTAGCTGGCGCTCAGAGGGTTTTTCTTTATTTTTTTAATTAAAACAAAACAAAAATAAAACCTAAACTATAAATATTTTATATAGGGTATATATATACCAAAATGATGGGGAATATTCCTTTCATTTGAACATTTTCCAAAGGCAAAATCCAAACTTTATGAAAATCCATTTTTTCAAATTCAAATAAAATTCAGATTTGAATTCCAATTCTTTTGGCATTGTTTCCTCTGATATTTTTGGAGTGTCATGTTTGCTCCTCTCATACTTTTGATCAAGTATTTATCGGGCTTAGTTTTTGAATTGTTTCCCACATGCCAAAGTTTGGAATTCAAATTCAAATAACTCTGAAACTTCAAATGGCATTCAAATTCAAACAGGATGCATAGGATGCTTAGCTATAATTGTAAAACATTCCAAATAGGAAATTTGGGATGTTACAAACCTACCACCTTAAGATGAATCTCGCCCTCGAGATTCGGGTTGGCTAACAAATAGGTGCGGATGGTCTCGACGAAGATCTTCTTGGCGTTCCCAGTGGCTTCTTCCTCGGTGTGGTGACTCCACAAAGCACCTTGCAAAACTTGATGACTTTGCTGCGGGTGACTCTGCTTTCATGATCTCGAGAATTTTGACGGGTTTCTCCTTGTAAGTCAAATCCTTTGTCAAGCTGTATGGCCTCTAGGGGCACCTTGTGTCTCTCAACGGAACATCGGCCATGTCGGCATGGCACTTCTTTAATCGAGAAGCGTGGAAAACATCATGAACTCCGGACAATCCTTCCGCAATTCCAGCTTGTATGCAACTTCTCCACGACGTTCGAGGATTTTGTAGGGCCAATGAATCGGGTGCTAACTTTCCTTGACTCCAAACCTCTTGATTCCACGAAGTGGAGACACACGAAGATATGCTCGGTCTCCCACTTCGTAAGTCACCTCCTTGCGCCATTGTCGGCATAACTCTTACGTCTCGATTGTGCTATCTTGAGCCGGTCTCGAATTAGCTTGACTTTCTCTTCGAATCCTTGATAAGATCGGAACCGAAAAGTGATCGATCTCAACACTATCCCACAAACAATGGTGTTCGCACCTCCTTCCGTATAGAGCTTGAAAGGGCCATCTTCAAACTGGATTGATAACTGTTGTTGTATGAGAACTCTGCGACGGCAAATTATCATCCCAGCTAGACCCATAGTCTAGCACACAAGCTCTCAACATGTCCTCCAGAATCTGATTGACTCTCTCGGTCTGTCCATCCATCTCTGCGGATGAAAAGCTGTCTTGAATTCCAGCCTCGTACCCAAAGTTTCATGCAATTGCTTCCAAAACTTTGAGGTAAACTGCGTTCCTCTATCTGACACGATTTTCCTCGGAACTCCATGCAGACATACGATCCTGGTCATGTATATCTTGGCCAACTTGGCACTGGTATAGGTAGTCTTCACGGAATGAAGTGAGCTACCTTAGTCAAACGATCAACTACTACCCGGATAGAATCATAACCTGGCGGGTCTGGGTAATCCTGTGATGAAATCCATACCAAGTTTCTCCCATTTCCAATCGGGAATCGGCAAAGGTTGAAGTAACCTGCTGGCTTCGATGTTCGCCTTTACACGTTGGCAAACATCGCATACGGCCACGCACTCGGCAATGTCCTTCTTCATACCTGTCCACCGAAACTTTGCTTCAAATCCGGTACATCTTGGTGTTGCGGGGTGGATCGAGTACGGGAATCATGAGCCTCTGAAGAATTAGCTTCTGAGCTCGGGATCATTGGGCACGTATATCGATCCTCGAACCATATAGTTCCATGTTCATCCTTTCGAATCCTTTAGCTTTTCCTTCCTCCATCTTTTGCTTAATCTCATCGATTTCCTTGTCCGACTTACGGGCTTCACGAATCCTTTCGGTCAAGGTGGACTGAACTTCGAGTTGCGACAAATCCTTTCGAACTATCTCGATCGGAGATCTCGAGGTCATCGACCAACTCTGGGTAATCCTCCTGCGGTAAGAGTGTTCACATAACTCTTACGGCTCAAAGCATCTGCTACAACATTGGCTTTACCGGGTGGTAATGCAATCTCATGTCGTAGTCCTTTATCAACTCTAGCCATCTCCTCTGCTCGAGGTTCAATTCCTTCTGCGTGAAGATATATTTCAAACTCTTGTGATCCGTATAGACATCACAGCGATTTCCAATGAGGAAATGTCTCTGTGTCTTGAGTGCATGCACTACAGCTGCTAACTCCAAATCATGCGTGGCATAGTTCATCTCATGAGGCCGTAGCTGTCTGGAGGCATAAGCTACAACCTTACCTTCCTGCATCAACACTCCTCCGAGTCCTTGGCGAGAAGCGTCACAATAAACCTGGTATTCCTTATGTATGTCCGCAATATCAACCTTTGGAGCTGTGACCAACCGTTTCTTCAATTCCTGAAAACTGGCTTCACATTCCTCGGTCCAAACATACTTGGCTTCCTTCTTCAACAGCTCAGTCATGGGCTTGGCAATCTTCGAGAAGTTCTCAATGAACCTCCGATAATATCCTGCGAGTCCGAGAAAACTGCGGATCTCCTTGGTCGAGGTGGGTGGCGCCAATCGGTGGTGATTCAACCTTGGTGGGATCAAGCTGCTATTCCTTCTCCTGAAATAACATGTCCGAGGAATCCAACTTCCTTCAGCCAAAATTCACATTTGCTGAACTTGGCATACAACTGATGTTCTCGAAGTTTCTCCAGAACTAGTCGCAAATGTTCCTTATGTTCTTCCTCGCTCTTGGAGAATATCAATATGTCATCGATGAACACCACGACAAACTTGTCCAAATACTCCATGAACACCTTGTTCATCAAATTCATGAAGTATGCAGGAGCATTAGTCAATCCAAATGACATGACGGTATACTCATATAAACCATACCTGGTGGTGAATGCTGTTTTGGGTATATCCTTTTCACGAATTTTCAACTGGTGATACCCTGATCGAAGATCGATCTTAGAGAATACCTTGGCTCCAACAAGCTGATCAAACAAGTCATTGATCATTGGCAGAGGGTACTTGTTCTTGATGGTTACCTCGTTCAATGCACGATAATCCACAACCATCCTCAAGCTTCCATCCTTCTTCTCTACCAAAAGAACTGGGCTCCCCAAGGTGATGAGCTTGGACGAATATATCCTTTCTCCAATAACTCATTTATTTGTTCCTTGATCTCTTTCAACTCATTCGGGGCATCCGATAAGGTCTCTTGGATATTGGGGCTGTGCGGGCAATAACTCAATCGAAACTCAATGTCTCTGTCGGTGGCATTCTGGTAATTCCTCAGGGAACACATCGGAAATTCTTGCACTCTGGCACTTCCTCTGAACAACTCCCGTGAGGGAATGCACTGATTCTTCATCTGGCTGTGCTGGCTACATACTTGATCCTCTTACGCTCCGGGGTGGTGAGCAGAATAGACTTCTTGGCGATCAATGTTTCCTTCATACTTTGACAACCAATCCATGCCTAGGATTACGTCCAAGGTCTGAGTTTCCAACACTATGAGTTCTACGGAAATTTGTGGTTCCCGATGTTGAGGTTTGCAGGACAGCTTAATCTCGCCATCATTTCTCCTCCTGCGGGCCCGGCGGAGGGGCTTCTAAGGGTTCTAGTGCGTAATCCGTACTTATCCACAACTACCCTTGATATGAATGAATGCGTTGCACCGAATCAAACAGAACCAAAACTGAGCGTGAATTCAATAAAACTTACCAACCACGATTATCCGGCTGATCATAGGCGTTCTCCACGTCGATGTGATTCACTTGAGCACGAGGAAGGATTGGGCTTCTTCGCTGAGCCTCCATTGCCATTCCGTTCCTCTGCTTGGCCTCCGGGCGTCGGTGGCGTAGTGCCTGTCTTATGGCACTTGAAGCGGTGATGTGGCTCAGATCCTTGGAGCCGGGCAGAACGGTGCTGATTGCCATTACCATTGCCATTGCCATTGCCATGGCCGACTTGTTGTCTGGCTGCGGTTGTTTCCATTTCCACCATGGTTATGACCTCCATGGTTGTGATGGATGTGCCCTCCGAGTACGGTGCATAGCGGGGCTTGCTGAGCTCTGAATTGTGCTTCCCCGGCTGTACTTCCGCTTGCGGCTTTCTATCTGCTGCTGCTTGCCTTCGGGATGGTGGCCTTGTCTACCAGCTCCGGTAGTTGTTGAAAGTAGCCACAATAAGCTGCATGCTCAATTCATCATTGAGTCCCTCAAGGAACTTCTCCGCTTGGCGGCATCTGTGGCCACGTCATCGGGGCATAGCGAGCAAGCTTGCTGAATTCCTCCACGTCTTGTGCCACAAGACGATTTCCTGGCGTAAGTTGCGGAACTCACGCTTCTTGGACTCATGGCTCCAGATGAGACATGAGCGGTCTGAAGGCCTGCTGGAATTGATCCCAAGTGATGCCACCCAAGGAAAAGTGGCGGTGTAATTCTCCCACCAAGAAGCTGCAGGTCCATCCGGTTGATGCGCGACAAAGCGCACCTTCTCAGCATCAGTGCATCCAACGGTGACTAGCTCTCTTCCAATCTTGCGGAGCCAATCATCAGCCACAATTGGCTCAGTGCTACTAGAGAACACTGGCGGATTCAACCTCGTAAATCGAGTCAAGTTGTCCACGGTGGGTGGTGGTGGTGGCGGTGGATTGTTGGCGGTGTTGTTCGATTCGAATCGGGAGCTGCATCATGCGTTCTCTCTTTGGAGCAGCTGGGTGAGCTCGGCGGAAACCAGTGTCACGTCTCGGAGGAATCTGGTGTTTTTGGAGTGGGTGAGAAGATTAGAATAGAACAATGGTCTATGAGAATAACACTACCCATATGAATGCACAATCATTACACACCAAACATTTATTCATTCCACTCAAACATGGTTCAAACTCGATTACAAAAGCTCAAGACTAATCGAAGGAAAAAACATCGGCCTAACTGATCGAAAAAGTAAAAGATAACATGGTGGTCGACTAAAAAGTCTTCATCAGTGGCTCCTCCTCTTGGGGTTTCCTTCAGTGGTACTCCCTTCAAAATCCTGATCATTGCTCACGAGGGGTGCTTCATCTCCACTCGGGTAAAGGTCCTCTCCCAAGTCCATCTTTTCCTCTATCGCGGCAAGCTTCATCTTCAGGTCGTCGACTATCTCCATGAAGTCCGTGATTTCTTCCTCATAGCCAAGGAAGTCTGCGCGTGCCTTCTCCTCCAGTTCGATTCGCGGAACAAAAGCTTCGGTGTGTCTTGAGTTACGGCGAGCCTGAATCTCCGTTTCACGAGAAGACACTCCAAGTCTGGATGTACGAGAGAGTGGAATCGTCCTCAATGGTACGGATGATATCTCCATTCCTTGCCCTGCGAGAAACCATGGCGAGGTCCGAGTGATCGAGCTCGGTCCTGTACTCCTCTCGGAGATGTCCAAGTGCTCGGTAGATTGCCACGCCCTTCCGATGATCCAGTTGAACTCGGTGAACTCAAAGTTGATAGGCTCCGTGTGTCCTCCAAAGGTCCTCCCAGGATATGCACCTCAATCCTGTGGCGGGTGTCCGTCGGAAGTGCATTAGTGGGTTTCCAGTGATCGAGGGCGAGCAATCTTCAGCAGCTTCACCATCTGGACCAGCTTCCTTCGAAGGGCATCGTCTCATCGGGTGGCGAACTCCGTAGCAAAACTGGGGTGAACTCGACGGCCATCTAGAATGTTGCAAAGGGAGAAGAGTCAGAATAGATCAGGGAAGAATTATAGAATGAAAGGGGTTCAAAGTAAAATGGTCTTTGCTTATGGCTTTCCGATCCTAGGGGTTACGATCCTACGGTCAGCGTGTGCTCTGATACCATCTCTGTAGCGACCTGACCCAAAATCGGTCAAATCTCGTATGCATACCATCCCAAGATCATCTTTGGTACTCACGATTACATCGATAAAGTAATCAAAGTTCAATCACACCTGAATATCATTAATCGATTCTCATATAGAGTCTTTATTACAAGGAATAAATTCAGCCCAAGGCCAACTCATGAGAAATAAACTAAAATGCTGCGGAAGCGTCGAAGGTAAGCGAGTCCATCCGACTCCAAAGGGCAATCGCCAAGCGCGAGCGTAGCCTCACTCTGATCGAATATATCTCTCGCAACATAATACGTTGCAGCCATGTAGGTCAGCTTTTGGAATAAGTGGCAAGTCATGAAGAATAACAATAATAAAATTACTAACACCATATGCATTTTGGCTGTGGAGCTCTAAGTTTCATCATTTTGCGAAAAGCCAATTTTATCCTACTGGTGGACTTATTTGCAAAATTACTACAAATTGTTGGTAGTTATTGAGATGGTTCCGCCAACCAATATCTCGTTCCCAAATTATTATTAAGTCATAAACCCTCAAATTAATTCATTAGCTTTAAGTGTTGAGATATCCGAATACTTCCAAGGTCCAGAGGCTCAAATGTCCGTAACCGGGGACACGGCTAATCGATTAGGTTATAACACTCTGCAGAGGTTTGCGCACTTTCCCCGCAAGAATCATTCCCTCCTTTAAAGTCTTCGCACTTCATGGTGTTTGAAGGCGGACGAATAAACAGGTCTTCCAAAGAGTTCTTCCGCCACCGCCGTACCCATCCAACCCTACCGTTCGTCTACTTCTCGTAGTACCGCCCAGCCAGCTTCACTACAAGGGTCAACCCAGCCAGAGCCCATAATGGCTTGCGGCTGCAGAGTAAGCTTCGGTCATGGGGCATCCATCCTTCTCTTCGTGGCTGGGTGAAGCTTTCATGAGGATGTCATGGCGCTTCTCCATGCATCCCGCCACCTTGGGTGCTCCAGGTGCCCGTCAACAAATCCTCCACCCAGTAGTGATTTTCCAAAGTCCATCTTGATCATTGTAGTCCATGGGTTGTCATCATCATTGACTCTCACATCTTGCTTATGAATTTCACTCATCCCAAATCCGTCACGAGCATAGCAAAATAACTACTACGTCCGGGGTCATGGTAACAAGGGGTTGGTTCATCCTACCACATGATACTACTCAAGTTTAATGACTTCAAGATTTCACTACTGCATGCAATGGTGGGGTGGTGACAACTACAAATGCACAAAAACATAGGTATAGAAATAACATGATCAAAACTTGCCTTCTTGATGATCCTCGTAAGCTAAAGAGTCGTAGTAGCAAGCTTCGCACTCCGGAAACTCTACCGAGACAAACAATAACACAATAAGCATAAAGCAAGAGGATCACACAAGATAACAAAAGTAACATAGCACAACAAAACAATCAAAACCAAATCAAAAGGAAAACTCAAAGAAATCCAATTCAAAGTTTTCCCTACTCCAAACAATAGCAAAAATAGTTTTATATAACAAAATTCCTTAAAATAACCTAATCATGGTTTTAGGTTAACTTAACAGAAAAGAATTAACTAAGCAATTAGGAGCAAAAAGAATCAATTAAAAAGCTATTATAAAACTCATTTTAGGCCTAATCCAATTTTCATCAAGAAAAATAATTTAAAACTTTTATTAATTATAAATAAAAGTTCATCAAATGGAATGACAGAAACTAACCTAGAATAACTAATCACAAGTTAAAAATAAATTAATTTACTAATTAATTAATTAGGAAAACAGGAACTAATCAATTAATTAGGATTAATAGGATTCTGCCTAGAATTAATTATTTATTAATCCTAAAATACCCAAATTAATTTCTAGAGTTTGACAATATCAAAATAAAGTGATGGCAAAAGAATCATGCAAAAATAATTTTTCTAACTAAAGTTATAGCAGATTTGCTATTCTGACTAAAACAATATTAAAGCATTTTTAATTATTTTAACATAGCTAAATATATGTTTTCAGAAACTACATAAAATTTTCAATCCAACAAAAAAGAATCACTCAAAATATTAAACAGAATAAAAGATATACATTTTGAAAATTGAAACTATTCGCTAAAACAGAAAATCAAAATAAAAAGAAAAAGCCCAATGGGCCTATACTGTGCCCTGTGCGTAGTTTAGTCTAAACGGGCCTAGGGTTTAAACTAACGAACCGGCCTAATAATAAATAAACCTAAACTAAATAATAAACCGATCGGGCCGGCCGGTTTTCTAATAAAAACATACCCCTTCGGGGGTTCTAATCGTGGCCACACGTTTGGGATCGGACGGGGAAGGGTGCTGCCGGGGACTCACCGGACTCCGGCGACGGCGGCGGCGGCGGCGAGAGTGCGTTGGGGCGTCCGGGCGTCGGCGAGCTTCGGCGAGTCGTCGGGGAGACGCGCACGAGCACGGGGGAGGGTTCGGTGGTGTTGGGAGGTCGGGTGCACCAGTAGGCGTCGGCGGTGACTTTGGCGGTGGCGAGCTCGGGACTCAGTGAGCTCGGGAGGAGAGGAGAGGGGTTCGGCGTCGCTAGGGGGGGAATGGGGTGCGGAGCCTCTGGCTTTTATAGCCAGGGGGTTGGGCGAGGGGCGGAAAGGCATCGGGGGCGATCGGGGATCCCGGATCCTTCGGGATCCGGTGGATCTCCGGCGAGCTGCGTGGCTTGGGCGAGGGGGAAGAAGACGGGGCGGGGCCCGCGGGTCAGTGAGAGAGAGAGGGGGAGCGTTCGGTCGGGTGGCCGAAGCCTAGGGGAATCGGGCGAGGGGCGAGGCCGGTCGGTGGAGCTGGGCTGGCTCGCTCGGCTGGGCTGGCCTCAGTGGGCGGCTTGGCTGGGCAGCAGCGGGTGCGGAGGGTGAGGTGGCGCTGGCTGGGCTGGGGTGGCCTAGCTGGCGCTTAGAAGGGTTTTTCTTTATTTTTTAATTAAAACAAAAACAAAAATAAAACCTAAACTATAAATATTTTATATAGGGTATATATATACCAAAATGATCAGGGAATATTCCTTTCATTTGAACATTTTCCAAAGGCAAAATCCAAACTTTATGAAAATCCATTTTTCAAATTCAAATAAAATTCAGATTTGAATTCCAATTCTTTTGGCATTGTTTCCTCTGATATTTTTGGAGTGTCATGTTTGCTCCTCTCATACTTTTGATCAAGTATTTATCAGGCTTAGTTTTTGAATTGTTTCCCACATGCCAAAGTTTGGAATTCAAATTCAAATAACTCTGAAACTTCAAATGGCATTACAATTCAAACAGGATGCATAGGATGCTTAGCTATAATTGTAAAACATTCCAAATAGGAAATTTGGGATGTTACACTTTGTATCATTTTTTGGGGCTAACCTATTGACATAGTGCCCAGTGCCAGTTGTTGTTTTTTACTTCGCAGGAAATCAATACCAAACGGAGTCCAAACGCAACAAAACATTTTGGATATTTTTTGGACCAAAAGACACACGATGGGCCAAGGAAGTACCAGGGGGGCTCCGAGGGAAGCACAACCCACCTAGGTGCGCCTGGGAGCCCAGGCGTGCCCTGGTGGGTTGTGCCCACCTCGGCCGCCTCCCGCACTGCCTCTTTGCTCTATAAATACCCCAAAAATCCAAAAACCCTAGGGGAGTCGACGAAACACAATTCTAGCCGCCGCAAGTTTCAGAAACAACAGATCCAATCTAGACACCATCACGGAGGGGTTCATCATCCTCATTGGTTCCTCTCCTATGATGCGTGGGTAGTTCATTGTAGACCTTCGGGTCCGTAGTTAGTAGCTAGATGGCTTCCTCTCTCTCTCTCTCTCTCTCTCTCTCTCTCTCTCTCTCTCTCTCTTGATTCTCAATACAATGGTGTCTTGGAGATCTATTTGATGTACCTCTTTGTGAAGTGTGTTTATTTGGATCCGATGAACTTTGAGTTTATGATCAGATCTATGTTTTTATCCATGAAAGTTAGTTGAGTCTTCTGATCTCTTATATGCATGATTACTTATAGCCTCGTATTTCTTCTTTGGTTTAGTTAGGCCGACTAGATTGATTTTTCTTGCCATGGGAAGAGGTGCTTTGTGATGGGTTCGATCTTACGGTGCTCAATCCTAGTGACAAAAGGGGAAATGACATGTATGTATCATTGCTATTAAGATAACAAGAATGGGTCTATTCCTACATGAATAGATCTTGTCTACATTATGTCATCGTTCTTATTGCATTACTCCATTTTTTCATGAACTTAATACACTAGATGCATACTGGATAGCGGTCGATGTGTGGAGTAATAGTAGTAGATGCAGGCAGGAGTCGGTCTACTAATCTTGAACGTGATGCCTATATAATGATCATTGCCTGGATATCGTCATAATTATTTGAAGTTATATCAATTGCCCAACAGTAATTTGTTTACCCGCCGTATGCTATTTTTCTCGAGAGAAGCCACTAATGCCACCGGGCCTATTTTCTCATCATATATTTTTAGATCTATTTTTCTATTTGCCTTTCTGTTTATTTGCCACTTTTATTTTAAGATCTATATTATCAAAAACCAAAAATACCTCACTGAATTTTATTTGATTCTATTTGCATCTATCAATCTACTACAATTTTATCCCCTCAACTTGACAATTTCTAGCACCGTTACCCGAAAGGCGTTGACAACCCCTTTAACACGTCGGGTTGCAAGTATTTGTTCTTTGTGTGCAGGTACCGTTTACATAGTGTTGCTTGGTTCTCCTACTAGTTCGATAACCTTGGTCTCATCACTAAGGGAAATGCCTACCATAGCTGTGTTGCACCATCCCTTCCTCTTTGGGGCAATACCGACGTAGTTCAAGCCGCATCAGCGTGCAAGGTCCCGCTCGCAAGAGCGGCCTCAGGAGGTGCGGAGGACGACGGCGGCATGGCCTGCGAGTTCATGGTGTGGGCGGCGACACCGCCGCACACATGGATCCGGCTCCCGCAGTCCCTGGCGGGGGAGATACCGTCGAAGGGGCCCGTCGAGTTGTGGCTGCAGCATGATGGCTGCTACATGTAAGCTTCGGAGGCAGAGGTCGAGGTCGTCTACTACGGCAACATCTTCATGACCGAGGGGTGGGGCGCGGTCGCCCGTGCCTGCAACTCGGAGGGGAGGCACGCCATCCACTTCGAGTACGACGGGGCGTTGACGCTCTCCTTCAAGGTCTTCAGAGAGGATGACCAATGTCTGGAGTGCTGCTCCAGGGACGGTGACCGCCCTACAGGCCGGCGAGGCAGTAAGGCCCCTGGCGGTGAACTTGCCCTTGGCCTTGTGCGTGATTCCTCCAGCGGCAGGGACGCTTCCTCCGGACCAAGGTCAAGCGACGACGACTGCTACGAGCCATCGCGTGATACGTCTCCAACGTATCTATAATTTTGATTATTGCATGCTATTATATTATATGTTTTGGATGTTTTATATGCATTATTATGCTATTTTATATTATTTTTGGGACTAACCTATTAACCTAGAGCCTAGTTTTGTAGAAAAGGAATACCAATCGGACTCCAAACGGAAAAAACATTCACGGTGATCTTTCTTGGACCAGAAGCAAACCAAGAGACTTGGAGATGAAGTCGGAGGAGCCACGAGACGGGGTGGAGGGCGCGCCCCCTGTCTTGTGGGCCCCTCGTGGGTCTCCTGACCTAATTCTTTCGCCTATGTGTACTCTTATATGACCAAACCATCAGGGGCATCCACGAAAACACTTATCCACCGCCGCAACCTTCTCTACCTGTGAGATCTCATCTAGGGTCCTTTTCCGGCGTCCTGCCGGAGGGGGATTCGATCAAGGAGGGCTTCTACATCAACACCATTGCCCTTCCGATGAAGCGTGAGCAGTTTACCTCAGACCTACGGGTCCATAGCTAGTAGCTAGATGGCTTCTTCCCTCTCTCTGATTCTCAATACCATGTTCTTCTCGATGTTCTTGGAGATCTATTCGATGTAATACCTTTTTGCGGTGTGTTTGCCGAGATCCGACGAATTGTGGATTTATGATCAGCTTATCTATGAATATTATTTGAATCTTCTCTGAATTCTTATATGCATGATTTGATGTCTTTGCAAGTCTCTTCGAATTATAGGTTTGGTTTGGCCAACTAGATTGGTTCTTCTTGCAATGGGAGAAGTGCTTAGCTTTGGGGTTAATATTGTAGTGTCAATTCCCAGTGACAGTAGGGGCAGCAAGGCACGTATTGTATTGTTGCCATCGAGGATAAAAAAATGGGGTTTTCATCATATTTCTTGAGTTAATTCCTCTACATCATGTCATCTTACTTTATGCGTTACTCCGTTCTTTATGAACTTAATACTCTAGATGCATGCTAGATAGCAGTCGATGTGTGGAGTAATAGTAGTAAATGCAAAATCGCTTCGGTCTACTTGACACGGACATGATGCCTATATTCATGATCATTGCCTTAGATGTCGTCATAACTTTGCGCTTTTCTATCAATTGCTCGGCAGAAATTTGTTCATCCACCGTATTATTTTCTATCTTGAGAGAAGCCTCTAGTGAAACCTATGCCCTCCGGGTGTCTTTTCCGTCATACAAGTTTCTGATCTACAATTTTACTTTCCGATCTATAAACCAAAAATACCAAAAATATTTACTTTATCATTTATCTATCTCTATCCGATCTCACTTTTGAAGTAACCGTGAAGGGATTGACAACCCCTTTATCGCGTTGGGTGCAAGTTTGCTTGATTGTTTGTGTAGGTATTCAGTGATTTGTGTGTTGTCTCCTACTGGATTGGTACCTTGGTTCTCAAACTGAGGGAAATACTTATCTCTACTTTGGTACATCACCCTTTCCTCTTCAAGGGAAAAACCAACGCAAGCTCAAGAAGTAGCAGAAAGAATTTCTGGCGCCGTTGCCGGGGAGATCTACGCCAGGTCAAGACATACAAAGTACCCATCCTAAACTCTCATCTCTTGCATCACATTATTTGCCATTCACCTCTCGTTTTCACCTACCCCACTTCTAAAACAATTTTTGAAAAGATTTGCCTTTTCTTCGCCCCTCTTCCATTCGTCTTTCTCGCTTGCTTTTGTGTGTGCTCGTTTGCTAGATTGGTTTTTTGCCGCCATGTCTGAATCTGGGAAGGTTATCATTGAAAATCTTGAGGAAAAATTTGAATCTTGTTCTTTGGATAATGAAACTGCAAATTCTCCTAATTACAAAGCAAAAACTTTTCGTGTGGGTGATGGTAATATTATTGGAAAAAGTGTTATTCAAGAGTTATTCGATTGTACAGGATCTATGCCTATCAATAAAAGAACTATTCTTCTCGATACAAAGTGTTATGCGGATGCCATTGTTGTGCTTGTTGGGAAACTAGAATGAAAATTTGTGCACCTTCACCCAGCTTCACAAAAAGTGTTTTACGAACGTCCCAACAATAATCATCCTATAGGTAAAAAGATCACAACTATCATTCTTATGCGTGAATTTGATTTTATACTACAAGAAGCTAGGGATATTTTTTTACTATAAAACCGATGTTGAACACCGTCCAATTGAGGATATCCTTTATGACAAAGAAACTATGCGTAGTTTGGAATCTTGGGATTATCAATCTTATAGTGAAAAACTTAAAAGGAGATTTCCTTATGCAGAAATCTCTCAAAATTTATACCTTGAGGCCTATGAGGAATTTGATTCGATTACTAGGGGTATTAATGTAGGATTGAATAGAGATTGGTTGAATAAAATGATGAGGGAACCCGTTAGGAACGAGATTCTTGTTCTTTATGATGATATTTATGGTGCAGATCCGGATTACGGGTTTATGAATGTCAAAATAACTAACCAAAGTCCTTTTCATGATTTGAGTTCATCTACTAGAAAGGAAATAAAGGAGAGGATAGATTTTCTAAGACGAGTTTTGGAGGATTTGATGAGAAAAGAATTGCATACCAAAGATGACAATACCTAGATCTATTCGTGTTGTTATGCCAAACTAAGGGCGTTAAACAATAGCGCTTGTTGGGAGGCAACCCTATTTTATTTTTGGTGTTTGCTTTTATTTCCTGTTTTGCTTTGAATAATTCATCTAGCCTCTGGTTAGATGTGGTTTTGTGTTTTAATTAGTGTTTTTTCCAAGTAAGATCTTCGGGATAGCTTATGGTGATAGTTGTTTTGATCCTGCTAAAAAAAGAAACTTTTGCGCCCAGTAAATAATTTCCATGATTTTCTTGAAACGTGCTTTTGATCTGATTCTTTTTCATCTGGAATGGTGCACAAATTGCCCAGGTTTTCCTAATGTTTCATAATTTTTGGATTTACATCAGTATTCAAGAGTTACAGATTGCTACAGACTGTTTTGTTTTTGACAGATTCTGTTTTCTATGTGTTGTTTGTTTATTTTGATGAATCTATGGGTAGTATCGGGGAGTATGAACCATGGAAAAGTTGGAATACAGTAGATATTACACCAATATAAATAAAGAATGAGTTTTCAACAGTACCATAAAGTGGTGATTTATTTTCTTATACTAAAGGAGCTATGAGATTTTCTGTTGAGTTTTGTGTTGTGAAGTTTTCAAGTTTTGGGTACGGATTTGATGGACTACGGAATAAGGAGTGGCAAGATCCTAAGCTTGGGGATGCCTAAGGCACCCCAAGGTAATATTCAAGGACAACCAAGAGCCTAAGCTTGGGGATGCCCCGGAAGGCATCCTCTCTTTCGTCTTCGTCTAGCGATAACTTTACTTGAGGCTATATTTTTATTCACCACATGATATATATTTTGCTTGGAGCGTCTTGTATGATTTGAGTCTTTGTTTTTTAGTTGCCACAATCATCCTTGCTGTACACACCTTTTGAGAGAGACACGCATGAATCGTGATTTATTAGAATACTCTATGTGCTTCACTTATATCTTTTTAGAGCACAACGGTGATTTTATAGAAATTGATGAAGTATCATGCTTCACTTATATTATTTTGAGATTATCTAAACAGCATGGTAATTTTATTTGGCTATAAATTTAGTCCTAATATGATAGGCATCCAAGATGGATATGATAAAAACTTTCATATAAATTGCATTGAATGCTATGAAAAGTTTGGTTCTTTATGATTGTTTTGAGATATGAAGATGGAGATACTAGATTCATGCTAGTGAGTAGTTGTAAATTTGAGAGATACTTGTGTTAAAGTCTGTGATTCCCGTAGCATGCACATATGGTGAACCGTTATGTGATGAAATCGGAGCATGCTTTATTTTTTTGATTTTCCTACTTATGAGTGGCGGTCGGGGATGAGCGATGGTCTTTTCCTACCAATCTACCCCCTAGGAGCATGCATGTAGTACTTTGTTTTGATAACTAATAGATTTTTTCAATAAGTATGTGAGTTCTTTGTGACTAATGTTGAGTCCATGGATTATACACACTCTCACCCTTCCACCACTACTAGCCTCTCTTGTGCCGTGCAACTCTCGCCGGTACCATACACCAACCATATACCTTCCTCAAAACAGCCACCATACCTACCTATTATGTCATTTACATAGCCATTCCGAGATATATTGCCATGCAACTTTCAAACGTTCCGTTTATTATGACACGCTTCATCATTGTCATATTGCTTTGCATGATCATGTAGTTGACATTGTATTTGTGGCAAAACCACCTTTCATAATTCTTTCATACATGTCACTCTTGATTCATTGCACATCCTGGTACACCGCCGGAGGCATTCATATAGACTCATATTTTGTTCTAAGTATCGAGTTGTAATTCTTGAGTTGTAAGTAAATAAAAGTGTGATGATCTTCATTATTAGAGCATTGTCCCATGTGAGGAAAGGATGATGGAGACTATGATTCCCCACAAGTAGGGATGAGACTCCGGGTGAAAAATAAAAAAATAAAAGAAAAAAGAGGCCAAAAAATGAGAAAGGCCCAAAGAAAAAAAATGAGAGAAAAAGAGAGAAGGGGCAATGTTACTATCCTTTTTCGACACTTGTGCTTCAATGTAGCACCATGATCTTCATGATAGAGAATCTCCTATGATATCACTTTCATATACTAGTGGGAATTTTTAATTATAGAACTAGGCATGTATATTCCAATGATGGGCTTCCTCAAATTACCCTAGGTCTTCGTGAGCAAGCGAGTTGGATACACACCCACTTAGTTTTCTTTTTTAGCTTTCATAAACTTATAGCTCGAGTGCATACGTTGCATGGCAATCCCTACCCACTCACATTGATATCTATTGATGGGCATCTCCATAGCCCGTTGATACGCCTAGTTGATGTGAGACTATCTCCCTCTTTTTGTCTTCTCCACAACCACCATATTCTATTCCACCTATAGTGTTATATCCATGGCTCACACTCATGTATTGCGTGAAAGTTGAAAAGGTTTGAGAACATCAAAAGTATGAAACAATTGCTTGGCTTGTCATCGGGGTTGTGCATGATTTAAATATTTTGTGTGATGAATATGGAGCATAGCCAGACTATATGATTTTGTAGAGATAGCTTTCTTTGGCCATGTTATTTTGAGAAGACAAAATTTCTTTATTTGTATGCTTGAAGTATTTTTTTATGTCAATATTAAACTTTTGTTTTGAATCTTACGGATCTGAACATTCATCCCACAATAAAGGAAATTACATGGATAAATATGTTAGGTAGCATTCCACATCAAAATTTCTATTTTTATCATTTACCTACTCGAGGACGAGCAGGAATTAAGCTTGGAGATGCTTGATACATCTCCAACGTATCTATAATTTTTATTGTTCCATGCTATTATATTATCAGTTTTGGATGTTTATATGCATTATTATGCTATTTTATATTATTTTTGGTACTAATCTATTAACCTAGAGCCCAGTGCCAGTTCCTGTTTTTCCCTATTTTACAGTTTCGCGGAAAAGGAATACCAAACGGAATAAAACTTTCACGATGATCTTTCTTGGACCAGAAGAAAACCAGGATACTTGGAGATGAAGTCCGAGGAGCCACGAGGCGGACACAAGGGTTGAGGGTGTGCCCAGGGGGGTAGGGCGCACCCCCTGTCTTGTGGGCCCCTCGTGGGTGTCCTGACCTAATTCTTTCGCCTATATATACTCCTATATGCCCAAACCATCAGGGGCATCCATAATAAGACTTTTCCACCGCTGCAACCTTCTGTACCCGTGAGATCCCATCTAGGGTCCTTTTCCGATGTCCTGCCGAAGGGGGATTCGATCACGGAGGGCTTCTACGTCAACACCATTGCCTTTCCGACGAAGCGTGAGTAGTTTACCTCAGACCTACGGTTCCGTAGCTAGTAGCTAGATGGCTTCTTCTCTCTCTTTGATTCCCAATACCATGTTCTCCTTGATGTTCTTGGAGATCTATTCTATGTAATACCTTTTTGCGGTGTGTTTGCCAAGATCCGATGAATTGTGGATTAATGATCAGCTTGTCTGCCAATATTATTTGAATCTTCTCTGAATTCTTAAATGCATGATTTTATCTCTTTGCAAGTCTCTTAGAGTTATCGGTTTGGTTTGGCCAACTAGATTAGTTCTTCTTGCAATGGGAGAAGTGCTTAGCTTTGGGTTCAATGTTGCGGTGTCCTTTCCTAGTGACAGTAGGGGCAGCAAGGCACGTATTGTATTGTTGCCATCGAGGATAAAAATATGGGATTTTCATCATATTGCTTGAGCTAATTCTTCTACATCATGTCATCTTACTTAATGCGTTACTCCGTTCTTTATGAACTTAATACTCTACATGCATGCTGGATAGCGGTCGATGTGTGGAGCAATAGTAGTAGATGAAGAATCTTTTCGGTCTACTTGACACGGAAGTGATGCCTATATTCATGATCATTGCCTTAGATATCGTCATAACTTTGCGCTTTTCTATCAATTGCTCGGTAGTAATTTGTTCACCCACCGTATTATTTTCTATCTTGATAGAATCCTCTAGTAAAACCTATGGCCCCTAGGTCTCTTTTCCATCATATAAGTTTCTGATCTACAATTTTACTTTACGATCTATAAACCAAAATACCAATAATATTTACTTTATCATTTATCTTTCTCTATCAAATCTCACTTTTGCAAGTAACCATGAAGGGACTGACAACCCCTTTATTGTGTTGGGTGCAAGTTTGTTTGATTGTTTGTGTAGGTATTCCGTGATTTGTGCGTTGTCTCCTACTGGATTGATACCTTGGTTCTCAAACTAAGGAAAATACTTATCTCTACTTCGCTGCATCACCCATTCCTCTTCAAGGGAAAAACCAACGCAAGCTCAAGAAGTAGCACCGCGCCGTCGTGCTCGGGCTTAAGGGAGGAGTGGCGCCGGCCAGGCGTCATGGGTGATGCTGCCTGGGTTGCGATCCTCAGGAAGTCCTTTCCTTTTGCTTCATTCCTGCACAAAAATCATGAAGGTCCCCGCGGGGGTGAAGGAAATATGCCCTAGAGGTAATAATAAAGTTATTATTTATTTCCTTATATCATGATAAATTTTTATTATTCATGCTAGAATTGTATTATCTGGAAACTTAGTACATGTGTGAATACATATAGACAAAACAGAGTGTACCAAGTATGCCTCTACTTGACTAGCTCGTTAATCAAAGATGGTTATGTTTCCTAACCATAGACATGTGTTGTCATTTGATGAACGGGATCACATCATTAGGAGAATGATGTGATGGACAAGACCCATCTGTTAGCTTAACATTTTGATTGTTACGGTTTCAACGCTACTGCTTTCTTCATGACTTATACATGTTCCTCAGACTATGAGATTATGAAACTCCCGAATACCGGAGGAACACCTTGTGTGCTATCAAATGTCACAACGTAACTGGGTGATTATAAATATGCTCTACAGGTGTCTCCGAAGGTGTTTGTTGGGTTGGCATAGATCGAGATTAGGATTTGTCACTCCTTGTTTCGAAGTGGTATCTCTGGACCCTCTCGGTAATGCTCATCACTTTAAGCCTTGCAAGCAATGTGACTAACGAGTTAGTTGCAGGGTGAATCATTACAGAACGAGTAAAGAGACTTGCCGGTAATGAGATTGAACTAGGCATGATGATACCGACGATCGAATCTCGGGCAAGTAACATGCCGATGACAAAGGGAACAACGTATATTGTTACGCGGTTTGACCGATAAAGATCTTCGTAGAATATATAGGAGCCAATATGAGCATCTAGGTTCCGCTATTGGTTATTGATCGGAGATGTGTCACGATCATGTCTACATAGTTCTCGAACCCGTAGGGTCCGCACGCTTAACGATCGATGATGATTTGTATTATGAGTTATGTGTTTTTGATGACCGAAGTTTGTTCGGAGTCCCGGATGAGATCGCGGATGTGACGAGGAGTCTCGAAATGGCCGAGACATAAATATTGATATATTGGACTATGTTATTCGGACACCAGAAAAGTTCCGAGTGGTTTCGGGTAAAAACGGAGTGCCGGAGGGGTTACTGGAACCCCCCAGGGAAGCAATGGGCCAAGATGGGCAATAGGGGAGAGAGAGGATAGCCCACATAGGGGAGGCGCACCCCTCATGCGCAGTCCGAATAGGACAAGGGAAGGAGGCGCGGCCCCCCTTTCTTTCTCCCTCTCCCTCTCCCTTCCTTCCCCTGTTCCTCCAGGTGGAATCCTACTAGGACTTGGAGTCCTAGTAGGACTCCCTTCTCCTGGTGCGCCCTGCAAGGGCTGGCCAACCTCCCCCTCTCCTCCTTTATATACGGAGGCAGTGGGGAACTCCATAGCACATCAAGTTCTCTTAACCGTGTGCGGTGCCCCCCTCCACAGTTATCTTCATAGTGCTTAGGTGAAGCCCTATGCCGGTAGCATCATCAATACCGTCGCCACGCCGTCGTGCTGACGGAACTCTCCCTGGGCCTCAACTAGATCAAGAGCTCGAGGGGCGTCATCGGGCTGAACGTGTGCTGAACACAGAGGTCCCGTACGTTTGGTGCTTGGTCGGTTAGATAGTGAAGAGGTTCGACTACATCAACCGTGTTAACTAAACGCTTCCGCTTTCGGTCTACGAGGGTACATGGACACACTCTCCCCTCTCATTACTATGCATCTCCTAGATAGATCTTGCGTGATCATAGGATTTTTTTTTAAATTACCATGTTCCCCTACAGGGGGTGTGTAAAGATACTGACACTTTTGCCTTAATGTTAGCGTCCCCAACTTATGTTGTGTTTGCGTCTCTCGCTTAGGCACAGTTCCCCCCTTTTTATTCGCGTGGTAGCTTAGTGCTCTACACCGGCAGGACCCAGTCCCTAGGCAAGCTTCGACCGTAACTGGTATGCCAGGTCGCGATACCGTGGTCAAAGCCAGGAGGTGAGCGGCCCGAGGTCCCGTAAGAGCCCCCGAGGCGCGATGCTCAGTAGGTCCCTTGGCGCGCAAGAGGCTCCAGAAGGACTGAAAGGGGAGTTTCATTGCCCGAGCGAAATCACAAGAGACGAAACGCCGATTACGGGGTTCACGCCCGGCATGCGAGGCGACTTATCTTGGCGAGCCTGCGGTGGTTTTCTTGCCGCGAGGGTGAGCTTCTTGTGCGATGTTAGGCTGCACATTTCTCCCGACCCCCCACCCCCCCGCAGGGTTCCTACTCGTCAGGGTGCTCTACGTCTTTGGGACCCGGCTCTCGAGCAAGGATCGGCTGCCACTGGTATGCCAGGTCGTGATGTCGTGGTCCAGGCCCGGGGGTAAGGGCTCGAGAGCCGGTAGGAGCCCCTGAGGCGCGGTGCTCAAGGGCCCCCCTTTACGTGCAAGCAACTTGCACGAGAAAAGAGTGGCTCGCTCCGAGGGGGTACCTGGGAGGGGTTGCGCCCCACGGCACGTAGAGCGGCATCCTTCTGCTGTGGCGAGGTGTTGGCAAAGCCTCTCGTGCTCCTGCCTCCAGAGGTTCCTGCGAGTTAGTCACAATACACAAAGAGCAGCCGTGGTTGCTATCCTTCCCATGATCTTTCCGCGAGAAGACGAAGGCACTAAGGACCTGGTGAGGTGACATGCATGGGGCTGGCCGCGAGACAGAGCTTGGTCTCTTAGGTTTATCATCGCTACAGGGATGGACCCGGGCACAGGCATCATGCCAGCAGCGCCCGGGACGAGCAAGAGACGTGTCAGCAACGTGCGGGGTCGCCAAAGGCAATTCCATGGATGATGGGTTGACAGCGTAATGTTAACAACCACAATAACTCGTCGGGCCCTCGCCGGGGCCGGAACCAACACTCGGCCGATCCATGGTGATCAACCATGAGGGGCTGGATAAGGTCCGGCATGCCATCGTCGCAAATTCCAACGAGTGGAAGGCAACGAAGATTTGGACTGCCTCCAAGATCCTGGCTGACAGGGAGGCCACCGAAATCCCCCTTCGTCTTCATGCCCTTCTCACCATCCTGTTGCCACCATTCTCTGATTTCTTCAACGCCGTGCTCTCGCACTACCAAATCCACGCGCTGCATCAGGTTCCCGGATCCATTGTCTTCCTCTCTGCCTTCACGTTCTTGTGTGAGGCCTTCGTGGGTGTTGCTCCGTCCATGGCCCGGCTTCGCCACTTCTTCTGGCTCTAGCTGGTCGACACTGAGCAACGCTCGGGGTGCCTGTCGCATCAGGTGGTGGCCGCGACTGTGGGCTCCGGCATCGACTCCACGCTCCGCCCGGACGCAAGGGGGTTTCGGAGACAGTGGGTGTACGTAGACGCCATCGTGTACGGCCCCTTGATCCTGATACCGTCCGCCCCCGCGAAGCTGAGCTCTGGGAGGGGACACGCGAGGCTGGCTGACCCGCGGCTCGCCCAAGTCATGACCAGGTTGGCTAGCCTGAGGAAGGCGGGGGTGAAGATGGCGATGGTGATGATGGAGTTCGCCCGGCGGCGCATCGCCCCGCTCCAGAGCCATTCCCATCCGATGTGGGCTTTCACCGGCCTTGCGGACCACAAGAGGCTTCAGTAGCGCCCTCTTCCTTCCAGCACACTTCGCAAAGTGCTTTGTCTCCTGACTGATGAAGAACCCGTCGTGCTTCCTCCGGACGGGTTCCCTCTATACGATCACCTGAAGGGGGGAGCCTTCGCCAAGAAGATGTCATGCTTCGACAAGTGGGGGCTGCTCCCCGAGGGCCACGAGGGGCCTCGTGGCAACACCCTCTTGGTGACTCCCGGGCACTGTGGCCCCGAGGTGGTCACGGGGGAGCAGGCACCATCATGCGCTCCCGAGGCATCCGCTCCTAGCCCTACGGGCGGAGAAGGAGGAGTCCTGCCCGTGGATGCAGCTACTGTACCCGCCATGGAGGGCTACACACCAGCCGCCAGTGAGTCTCCTTTAGGTCCTGGGGCATCCCGCACGAGGAAAGAGCCCGGGAGCCGCTGCAATCTGATACGTCTCCAACGTATCTATAATTTTTTATTGCTCCATGCTACTTTATCTACTGTTTTGGACTATATTGGGCTTTATTTTCCACTTTTATATTCTTTTTGGGACTAACCTATTAACCGGAGGCCCGGCCCAGAATTGCTGTGTTTTGCCTTTTTCAGTGTTTTGAAGAAATAGAATATCAAACGGAGTCCAAACGGAATGAAACCTTCGGAAACGTGAGTTTCTCACCGAACGTGATCCAGGAGACTTGGACCCTACGCCAAGGAACAACGGAGGCGGTCACGAGGGTGGGGGGCGCGCCCCCTGCCTCGTGGGCCCCCTCTTGCTCCACCGACGTACTCCTTCCTCCTATATATACCTACGTGCCCCCAAACAATCAGAACAGGAGCCAAAAACCTAATTCCACCGCCGCAACTTCCTGTATCCACGAGATCCCATCTTGGGGCCTGTTCCGGAGCTCCACCAGAGGGGGAATCCACCATTAGAGGGCTTCTACATCATCATCAAAGCCTCTCCGATGAAGTGTGAGTAGTTTACCTTAGACCTTCGGGTCCATAGTTAGTAGCTAGATGGCTTCTTCTCTCTTTTTGGATCTCAATACAATGTTCTCCCCCTCTCTCGTGGAGATCTATTCGATGTAATCTTCTTTTTGCGGTGTGTTTGTTGAGACCGATGAATTGTGGGTTTATGATCCAGCTTATCTATGAATAATATTTGAATCTTCTCTGAATTATTTTATGTATGATTGAGTTATCTTTGCAAGTCTCTTCGAATTATCCGTTTGGTTTGGCCAACTAGATTGGAAGTTCTTGCAATGGGAGAAGTGCTTAGCTTTGGGTTCAATCTTGCGGTCTCCTTTCCCAGTGAAAGAAGGGGCAGCAAGGCACGTATTGTATTGTTGCCATCGAGGATAACAAGATGGGGTTTTTATCATATTGCATGAATTTATCAATCTACATCATGTCATCTTGCTTAAGGCGTTACTCTGTTTTTAACTTAATACTCTAGATGCATCTTTGGATAGCGGTCGATGAGTGGAGTAATAGTAGTAGATGAGAATCGTTTGATCTACTGTCATGGACGTGATGCCTATATACATGATCATACCTAGATATACTCATAACTATGCTCAATTCTGTCAATTGCTCAACAGTAATTTGTTCACCCACCGTAGAATACTTATGCTCTTGAGAGAAGCCACTAGTGAAACCTATGGCCCCCGGGTCTATTCTCAACATATCAATCTCCATCACTTTTAATACTTGCTTTGTTTTTACTTTGCCTTTTATTTTTACTTTGCATCTCTAAACCAAAAAATACCAAAAATATTATTTATCATCTCTATCAAATCTCACTCTCATAAGTGACCGTGAAGGGATTGACAACCCCTAATCGCGTTGGTTGCGAGTAGCTATCATTTTGTGCAGGTACGAGGGACTTGTGCGTGGTCTCCTACTGGATTGATACATTGGTTCTCAAAAACTCAGGGAAATACTTACGCTACTTTACTGCATCATCCTCTCCTCTTCGGGGAAATCCAATGCAGTGCTCAAGAGGTAGCAAGAAGGATTTCTGGCGCCGTTGCCAGGGAGGCTCACTCAAGAGCACCGTCAAAATCTACATACCAAGTACCCATCACAATCCCTATCTCCTGCATTACATTATTTGCCATTTGCCTCTCGTTTTCCTCTCTCCCACTTCACCCTTGCCATTTTATTCGCCCTCTCTTTTTCGTTTGCCTTCTTCCCGTATGTATCTTTGTTTGTGTTTCCTTGTGCCTTCTATATGCTTGCATCTTTGCTTGCTAAAAATCTATTGATATGGATCCACTTAAAGTGTTCTACTTGGATCATCTTGATCCTTATCTTTCGCGGTTGAAACCCCAACTAGCGTGGTTGACGGGAAATCTTTAGATGAGCATGCTCATTTTGTGCGTCATTGTTTGTCTGAAAAATGGAGACTCTTATGGTATCATATAAATAGTTTGCTATGCTATGCTGGGAATCTTTGTGAAATTTGTGATTTTACTTGTTGCTCTAAGAACCCTAAAAAACACCTTCCCTACCTATATGAGTTCAATGATAATGAAATCTTATCTTCTTATGCAAAGGGTGTTTATAGTTACTATGATATCGAACAAATTGAAGATTTTGTCGTTTTTAAGGGTGCTCATGAAGTTGCTTCTTTGATTGAAAAGTATGATTTTACTCTCAACAAATCTGAAAATTATGTCATACTTAAATATTGCAATGAAAACCTTGCTCATAATGTCTATGTCCAAGAATTTATTGAAAGAATGACCGTTGCTTTGGAAGAAAATAATGATATGCATGAATCTATAGATAATTGTGATTCCGATGATTTAATTAAAATATCCCTTGATGAACATGATGCTTGCTATTCTTGTGGCCATGATGCCAATATTTATGAAGATGAATTTGCTATAGTTCCGTATGTTAAACATGAGATCGTTGCTATTACACCCATGCTTGATAGTTCCCTCAATGAAAAACATGATTTCAATGATTTTACTATAAATTCTCTTGATGTAAATTGTGCTAATAATATGCAAAACCCTAAGCTTGGGATGCTAGTTTTGCTATGTCTACTACTTGTTGCAATGATCATGATTGGGGTGATTCTTCTTATGACCTTGAAAATTTATTTAATCCCCATGATGAATATGAGATTGATAATATTGTTTGCAATAATATTGAAAGTGGGTTTGGAAGAGTGTCAACTTTAGATCCCACATATTTGGAGAATATTCAATCTTATGAAATTTTTGATAAAAGTGGGTTTGGAGAAATCATGACTTTAGTTAATCCCACTATTTTGGAAGAGTGTCAACTTCGCATGCATGTGGATCGTGTTGAGAATATGTTATTTGATAGCTATATTGTTGAACTTTCTTATGATCCTACATGTAATTATTATGAGAGAGGAAAATATGGTTATAGAAATTTTCATGTTTCTAAATTACCTCTCGTTATGTTGAGATTGTTATTGTTTCTTTCCGCTTCCTTGCATATGCTAGTTTTTGCTTGCTATGATAATTTGTTTGCCTATAAGATGCCTATGCATAGGAAGTATGTTAGACTTAGATGTGTTTGTCACGTGTTTCATGATGCTCTCTTTGTGCTTCAATTCTTGTCTTTCATGTGAGCATCATTGATATCTCAATACCTAGCTAGGGGCGTTAAACGATAGCGCTTGTTGGGAGGCAACAAAATTTTATTTTTTGTTTTTTGTTTTTGTTTCTGTTTAGGAATAAATAATCCATCTAGCCTCTGTTTAGATGTGGTTTTATCTTTTAATTAGTGTTTGTGCCAAGTTAAACCTATTGGATCTTCTTAAATGATAGTTATTTGATCTTGCTGTAATTTCCAGAAACTTCACGCTCAGTTCCCGAATTGTTAAAAATCACCAGAACGTGATAAAATACTGATTCAAATTGCTGCTGATCAATAAACAAATTTGCTAGGTCTTCTAATTTTCGTAGAATTATTTGAGTTCCAAAAGTTTGCGTTAGTTACAGATTACTACAGACTGTTCTGTTTTTGACAGATTCTGTTTTGCGTGTGTTGTTTGCTTATTTTGATGAATCTATGTCTAGTAAAATAGTTTATAATCCATAGAGAAGTTGGAATACATTGGATTTAACACCAATATAAATAAATAATGAGTTAACTACAGTACCTTAAAGTAGTCTTTTGTTTTGTTTCTCTAACGGAGCTCACGAGATTTCTACTGAGTTTTGTGTTGAAAAGCTTTAAAGTTTTGGGTGAATTCTTTTGATGGATTATGGAACAAGGAGTGGCAAGAGCCTAAGCTTGGGGATGCCCATGGCACCCCCAAGATAATCCAAGGACACCAAGAATTCAAAGCTTGGGGATGCCCAGGAAGGCATCCCCTCTTTCGTCCACTTCCATCGGTAATTTACTTGGAGCTATATTTTTATTCACCGCATGATAACTGTTTTGCCTGGAGCATCTTGTATCATTTGCGTCTTTGCTTGTTAGTTTACCACAATCATCCTTGCTGTACACACCTTTTGAGAGAGCCATACATGAATTGGAATTTGATAGAATACTCTATGTGCTTCACTTATATCTTTTGAGCTTGATAGTTTTGCTCATAGTGCTTCACTTATATATTTTGAGCGTGATAATTTTTGCTCTAGTGCTTCACTTAGATCTTTTAGAGAACGGTGGTGGATTTGTTTTAAATAAACTTGATCTATCATGCTTCACTTAGATTATTTTGAGAGTCGTTAATAGCATGGTAATTTGCTTAATGTTAATATACTTGGTATTCAAGATATGTGAAACTTTCTTTTGAGTGCGTTGAATACTAAGATAAGCTTGATACTTGATAATTGTTTTGAGATATGAAGATAGTGATATTAGAGTCATGCTAGTTGAGTAGTTGTGAATTTAAATAATACTTGTGTTAAAGTTTGTGATTCCCGTAACATGCACGTATGGTGAACCGTTATGTGATGAACTCGGAGCATGATTTATTTATTGATTGTCTTCCATATGAGTGGCGGTCGGGGACAAGCGATGGTATTTTCCTACCAATCTATCCCCCTAGGAGCATGCACATAATACTTTGATTTGATAACTTCTAGATTTTTGCAATAAGTATATGATTTCTTTATGACTAATGTTGAGTCCATGGATTATACGCACTTTTTCCCATCCTTCCACCATTGCTAGCCTCTCCAATACCGCGCACCTTTCGTCGGTATCATACACCCACCATATATCTTCCTCAAAACAGCCACCATACCTACCTATCATGGCATTTCCATAGCCATTCCGAGATATATTGCCATGCAACTTTCCACCGTTCCGTTTATTATGACACGCTCCATCATTGTCATATTGCTAGCATGATCATGTAGTTGACATCGTATTTGTGGCAAAGCCACCATTCATAATTCTTTCATACATGTCACTCATGTTTCATTGCATATCCTAGTACACCGCCGGAGGCATTCATATAGAGTCATATTTTGTTCTAAGTATCGAGTTGTAATTGTTGAGTTGTAAGAAAAATAAAAGTGTGATGATCATCATTATTAGAGCACTGTCCCAAGTGAGGAAAGGATGATGGAGACTATGATTCCCCCACAAGTCGAGATGAGACTCCGGACAAAAAAAGGCCATAAAGAAAGAAAAAGGCCCAAATAAAAAAAATGAGAGAAAAAGAGAGAAGGGACAATGTTACAATCCTTTTTCCACACTTGTGCTTCAAAGTAGCACCTTGATCTTCATGATAGAGAGTCTCTCATTTTGTCACTTTCATATACTAGTGGGAATTGTTCATTATAGAACTTGGCTTGTATATTCCAATGATGGGCTTCCTCAAATGCCCTAGGTCTTCGTGAGCAAGCGAGTCGGATGCACACCGACTTAGTTTCTTTTGTTGAGCTTTCACATACTTATAGATCTAGTGCATCCGTTGCATGGAAATCCCTACTCACTCACATTGATACCTATTGATGGGCATCTCCATAGCCCGTTGATACGCCTAGTTGATGTGAGACTATCTTCCCTGTTTTTGTCTTCTCCACAACCACCATTCTATTCCACATATAGTGCTATATCCATGGCTCACGCTCATGTATTGCGTGAAGATTGAAAAAGTTTTGAAAATGTTAAAGTATGAAACAATTGCTTGGCTTGTCATCGGGGTTGTGCATGATTTAAATATTTTGTGTGGGGAAGATGGAGCATAGCCAGACTATATGATTTTGTAGGGATAACTTTCTTTGGCCATGTTATTTTGAGAAGACATAATTGCTTAGTTAGTATGCTTGAAGTATTATTATTTTTATGTTGATATGAACTTTTGTCTTGAATCATTCGGATCTGAATATTCATACCATGATTAAGAAGATTTACATTGAAATTATGCCAAAGTATCACTCCGCATCAAAAATTCTCTTTTTATCATTTACCTACTCGAGGACGAGCAGGAATTAAGCTTGCGGATGCCTGATACGTCTCCAACATATGTATAATTTTTTACTGTTCCATGCTACTTTATCTACTGTTTTGGACTATATTGGGCTTTATTTTCCACTTTTATATTATTTTTGGGACTAACCTATTAACCGGAGGCCTAGCCCAGAATTGATATTTTTTGCCTTTTTTTAGTGTTTCGAAGAAACAGAATATCGAACGGAGTCCAAACGGAACGAAACCTTCGGAAACATGATTTTCTCACCGAACGTGATCCAGGAAATTTGGACCCTACGCCAAGGAACAACGGAGGCGGTCACGAGGGTGGGGGCGCGAACCCTGCCTCGTGGGCCCCCTGTTGCTCCACCGACGTACTCCTTCCTCCTATATATACCTACGTACCCCCAAACGATTAGGACAGGAGCCAAAAACCTAATTCCACCGCCGCAACTTCCTCAGATCCACGAGATCCCATCTTGGGGCCTGTTAGGAGCTCACCGGGGGGAATCCACCACGGAGGGCTTCTACATCATCATTAAAGCCTCTCCGATGAAGTGTGAGTAGTTTACCTCAGACCTTCGGGTCCATAGTTAGTAGCTAGATGGCTTCTTCTCCCTTTTTGGATCTCAATACAATGTTCTCCCCCTCTCTCGTGGAGATCTATTCGATGTAATCTTCTTTTTGCGGTGTGTTCGTTGAGACCGATGAATTGTGGGTTTATGATCCAGCTTATCTATGAATAATATTTGAATCTTCTCTGAATTCTTTTATGTATGATTGAATTATCTTTGCAAGTCTCTTCGAATTATCCGTTTGGTTTGGCCAACTAGATTGGTAGTTCTTGCAATGGGAGAAGTGCTTAGTTTTGGGTTCAATCTTGCGGTGCCCTTTCCCAGTGAAAGAAGGGGCAGCAAGGCACGTATTGTATTGTTGCCATCGAGGATAAAAATATGGGGTTTTTATCATATTGCATGAATTTATCAATCTATATCATGTCATCTTGCTTAAGGCGTTACTCTGTTTCTAACTTAATACTCTAGATGCATGCTGGATAGCGGTCGATGAGTGGAGTAATAGTAGTAGATGCAGAATCATTTCGATCTACTTGTCATGGACGTGATGCCTATATACATGATCATACCTAGATATACTCATAACTATGCTCAATTCTGTCAATTGCTCAACAGTAATTTGTTCACCCACCGTAGAATACTTATGCTCTTGAGAGAAGCCACTAGTGAAACCTATGGCCCCCGGGTCTATTCTCATCATATCAATCTCCATCAATTTTAATACTTGCTTTGTTTTTACTTTTCCTTTTGTTTTTACTTTGCATCTCTAAACCAAAAATACCAAAAATATTATTTATCATCTCTGTCAGATCTCACTCTCGTAAGTGACCGTGAAGGGATTGACAACCCCTAATCGCGTTGGTTGCGAGTAGCTATCATTTTGTGCAGGTACGAGGGACTTGTGCGTGGTCTCCTACTGGATTGATACCTTTGTTCTAAAAAACTGAGGGAAATACTTACGCTACTTTACTGCATCATCCTCTCCTCTTCGGGGAAATCCAACGCAGTGCCCAAGAGTTAGCACCATCCTGTCCCGAGGATCCTGAATAAGAGGAAGTGGATTGTTGTGAATGAGTAAGTACCTTGCTTTCCTCTTGATCCTTGAATCTCTCATCTCCGTCTGACTTTTTTCCTCTTAGGGCCCCTTCCATCGAGGGAGCAAGCGCGTCCCGAGCGCCGCCTCCGGAGGGCGCTGGTCCCGTCGTGACCCCATGCCCCGTGAGCCGTGCGCCCGTGTGGACTGATGTACCCGTGTGCGCGCCGAGGCCAAAACTGGGAGGCCTTAGCACTGCGCCCCGGCGTCTCTCTTCAGGAGCGGCCTCCAGATTGTGGGGGCAATACCAAGGGCTCCCCCGCTAGTTGTCGCCGACAACTGGGCGGCGCGCGATGGCACCATCTTCAAGAGGCGGGGCGAGTCCACGTCGGACCAAATAACCCACAAGTATAGGAGATCAATAGTAGCCTCTTTCGATAAGTAAGAGGTTCAAACCCAAGGAGGAGCTAAATGTAGAACAAATATTCCCTCAAGTTCTATCGACCACCGATACAACTCTACGCACACTTTACATAGAACAATTATGAAACTAGAAGTACTTTGTAGGTCTGATAGGATAGGTTTGAAAGATAATAAAAAGCACGTAAATAAAAACTAGGGGCTGTTTAGATTAAGAAGCAACTAAATTAGTTTTAGTAGAGAGATTTTTATCACGAGAAATTTATTTTTCCCTAGGCAATCGATAACTAGACCGGTAATCATTATTGCAATTTTATATGAGGGAGAGGCATAAGCTAACATACTTTCTCTTCTTGGATCATATGGACTTATGATTGGAACTCTAGCAAGCATCTGCAAGTACTAAAGATCATTAAGGTAAAACCTACCCATAGCATTAAAGTATCAAGTCCTCTTTATTCGCATACGCCATGACCTACTTATCCGTGTTTGTGTTTCATTCACTCACGCAACACAGACAATAAGCAAAGCACAAACACATTGCAAAACCTGCAGCGGGGATCCCTCACGCTTGCTCGAGATAGGGAGCACCATAGGACAGCACCAATAATAAAACATGCAACTCAAACCAATCACAATCATCAATCAACCCGTAGGACAAAATGGATCTACTCAAACATCATAGGATAGCCATACATCATTGGGAAATAATATATAGTGTTGAGCACCATGTTCAAGTAGAGATTACAGCTTGAGAAGAGGTGTTACACCGTGAAAGTGCAACTATCCCTAGGTGGTTTTGGTAATTCCTAACAACATATAGCTCATTGAGCTAACATCATTCCAAGATGAATATTTTAGGAAAAGCTCAATGAATGGCATGGCATGGATGAGAAAAGTGGGTCCCTCAGAATGCTAAGGATACAAGGATTGGCTCAAGCTCAAAAGCTCAAGACTCTAGATTTTATATTTTAGTGATCCAAGATCACATTGAGTCTACAGGAAAAGCCAATACTATCAAGGAGGGATGAGGTGTTGCTTAATGAGTTTCTTGCTCTACAGTGCTCAGTGATATGCTCCAAAAACCCTCAACTACTTTCTCATATCCACATATGACCTAAACCAAAAGTCAAACTCGGCCCTACCGATTCTTTCTATCCGGCGCCACCGAGTTCAGATGTCATAGCCACTGCCACAAACCCTACGCAAATCGGTCTCACCGATAGGGATCTCGGTCTCACCGAGATGGGATTGTAATCTCTCTATTTCCCTTCGTAACGTTTCCGTACCACCGAGATGAGCGATCAGTCCCACCGAGATTGCAATATAAACCCCCTGTTTCCTTTTCATAACATTTCGGTCTCACCGAAATGAGCGAATCGGTCCCATCGAGTTTACCTGACCAACTCTCTGGTTAGCTTATTACCAAAATCGGTCCCACCGAGTTTGTGTAATCGGTCTCACCGAGATTACGTTATGCCCTAACCCTAATCACATCGGTCCTACCGAGTTGCATGTCGGTCCCACCGAAAATCCTAACGATCACTAGATTTGTTGAATCGGTCTGACCGAGTTTACCAATTTGGTCCTACCGAGTTTGGCAAGTTGTGTGTAACGGTTAGATTTTGTGTGGAGGCTATATATACCCGTCCACCTCCTCTTCATTCGCGGAGAGAGCCATCAGAACGAACCTACACTTCCAACTTGCTATTTCTGAGAGAGAACCACCTACTCATGTGTTGAGACCAAAATATTCCATTCCTACCATATGAATCTTGATCTCTAGCCTTCCCCAAGTTGCTTTCCACTCAAATCTTCTTTCCACCAAATCCAAATCCTGTGAGAGAGAGTTGAGTGTTGGGGAGACTATCATTTGAAGCACAAGAGCAAGGAGTTCATCATCAACACACCATTTGTTACTTCTTGGAGAATGGTGTCTCCTAGATTGGCTAGGTGTCACTTGGGAGCCTCCGACAAGATTGTGGTGTTGAACCAAGGAGTTTGTAAGGGCAAGGAGATCGCCTACTACATGAAGATCTACCGCTAGTGAGGCAAGTCCTTCGTGGGCGACGATCGTGTTGGAATAGACAAGGTTGCTTCTTCATGGACCCTTCGTGGGTGGAGCCCTCCGTGGACTCGCGCAACCGTTACCCTTCGTGGGTTGAAGTCTCCATCAACGTGGATGTACGATAGCACCACCTATCGGAACCACGACAAAAACATCTGTGTCTCCAATTGCGTTTGAATTCTCCAAACCCTTCCCTTTACATTCTTGCAAGTTACATGCTTTACTTTCCGCTGCTCATATACTCTTTGCATGGTTGCTTGAATTGTGTTAAGATTACTTGACTTGTCCTAAGATAGCTAAAATCTGCCAAAGACTAAAATTGGGGAAAAGGACAAGTTTTTAATTGGTCAAGTAGTCTAATCACCCCCCCTCTAGACATACTTTCGATCCTACAAGTGGTATCAGAGCTTTGTTCTCCATTTGCTTCGATTTCCATAGCTTTTGGTGGTCATAGCCTTGGTTTCACAACCTAGGAGAGTATGTCGTCTAGTGAGGGAAATTATCTCCGTAGAGGTCCTTACTTTGATGGTACTAATTTTGCTAGTTGCAAGCATAAGATGAAAATGCATATTCTTGGACATAACCCCGCCGTTTGGGCTATTGTGTGTATTGGCTTGCAAGGTGAATTATTTGATGGGAGAGAACCGAACCGTGAAGCTAGCGCGGAAGAGTTAAAGATGCTGCAATACAATGCTCAAGCTTGTGATATCCTCTTCAACGGATTGTGCCTCGAAGAATTCAACAAAATCAGCCGTCTTGAGAATGCAAAGAAAATTTGGGATACTTTGATTGATATGCATGAAGGTACCGACTCCGTCAAGGAATCCAAGTTGGATGTGCTCCAAAGCCAACTTGACAAGTTCAAAATGAAGGATGGTGAAGGTGTCGCTGAAATGTACTCTAGGCTTGCTCTTATCACAAATGAGATTGCGGGCTTAGGAAGTGAAGAGATGACCGACAAATTCATCATCAAGAAGATCCTAAGAGCTTTGGACGGAAAATATGATACCGTGTGCACATTGATCCAAATGATGCCCAATTACAAAGATCTCAAGCCAACAGAAGTCATGGGAACAATTGTTGCTCATGAGATGTCACTCAAGGATAAGGAGGAACTTCACAACAAGTCAAGTGGTGCTTACAAAGCCTCATGTGAAGCCCCTACATCATCAAGTGAGAAACAAACCTTCAATGAAGAATTGAGATTAATGGTGAAGAACTTCAACAAATTCTACAAGAGTAGAAGCAAAGAGAGAAGCTCCAAGTCAAGGTCCTACAATGACAAAAGATCTTCTAGTCGAGAGCGCAATTGCTACAATTGTGGGAGACTCGGACACTATTCCAATGAGTGTACGACACCCTACAAAAGAAGAGAAGAATCACCACCAAGAGAGGAGGAGTAGAGATGATCGTTATGAACGAAGACCCTCATGGAGAAGCAAAGATTCGGAAAGGAAGGACAAGTCATCAAGGAGCTACACAAAACGAAGCCATCAAGCTCATGTTGGTGAATGGGTGTCCGGCTCCGACTCTGACAATCACTTCGAGAGAAGCTATCACTCCGACTCCGAATATACTCTAGATGAAGGTGTTGCCGGTCTAGCACTTGTGTCAACCAACTCCTACGACATATTTGATTCACCAAATGAAGGACTTGGAAGATGCTTCATGGCTAAAGGTCCAAAGGTAACACATCCCGAGTATGTTGATTTCAATAGTGATGAAGATGACTTGTTAGGTGATGATGATTTACTTGTTGACAACTCTAGTGATGAATACTATGATGAAACGTCAATTAGTCATGCTAATCAAGATAAAACGAATGACAATGATAAGGAGAAGATTGAGCTTCTAACTAAAGAACTAAACACTCTTAAGTTAGCTCATGAAACTATCTTAGAAGATCATCGAGAACTTTTAAGGACTCATGAGAAGTTACGCTTTGAAAAGCTCAATCTTGAGCAAGAGCATGAGTTCTTAAAGGCAATCAATGATGATCTCCGTAAGAAAAGTTCTTCTTACATTGCCAAGCGTTTACTCTTATCTACTTACATGCCTCAAGTCAAGTCTAGTAACAAGAACAAAAAGGATTCTTCCTCTAGTAATAACAAAAATCATGCTAAATCCAATGATGTTGCTTCTAGTAGTTCTCTTGATTCCACTAATGATTCTCTTAGACAAGTTACACTTGAGCAAGAAAATAGCTTATTGAAGGGAATTATAGAGAAATGTGTTTACAAAAGCCTTGCCGGGAGTAAGCAATTTGAGGAAATTGTACGGAAGTAAGGAAGGCACCAGAAGAACCAAGGTGTTGGTTTTGAACAAAAGTTCAATGCCAATGGAGTTGCGTGGGAAGAAGATCAATACCCCAAGACGAAGTTTGTTCCTCAACAAGAGAAGTATGATCCTACTTCCTTCAAGGGGACACAAGCTCAAGATGATCTTCCACCACAATACCACAAGCAAAAAGTCAAGGACAAGCTTCAAGAGGAGATTGATGCATTTGAAGAAGCTCCTAAGGCCTTGGTCAAGTGGGTTCCCAAGACCACATCAAGTTCTACTTCATCAAGCACGACTACAACTCCAAGGATTCCCATCAAGATGATGTGGATCCCGAAGAAGAAGAACTAGAGAGTTCTTGAGGGTGACTCCGCCAACATATTTCACTCATATCATTTTGGCAACAACAAGTGCAATCAACTTCCACATCTTGCACTAGTCCAAGGAGTCACAAACCCTGTTGTTGGAAGGACAAGGGACAAGGTAACCTAATGCTTTCATGGACATCATCTTGTGAGCGCATCACTCTATGTCTATGGATATCCTTGTTTGTTCCTTGTGGGACTAAACCGTGTAGGTATTGAAAGTGCAACTCACTCCAAAGGATTGCTCCAAATGATCTTCATCAACATTGAGCATCCACATCTTCAACACCTACATGAAGTCATCATCGACAAAATCCAAGGTTAGTTCATCCCGCTAAGGGGGGATCTCACATCTAGGGGGAGCTTAACTCTAAGAATTGAGTCAAAGAAACCCTAATGGTGTGAACATATCAATGCATTATGTAAAAGTGGTAACCCCACTTGAGCTTAAACGATCAGTATGACCTATGATCAAATGTTCTCATTTGACTCCTAAATCAATAAACTCATATATAGATGACCTAGTCATCGCCAATTGTCTGATAGATGCTAGAATTGTTTGTGCATGCTTTGTCACATATTTCATTTGCTATTTTATTGTGTGAGCATGTTGGTTGCATATTTTACTCATTCGAGGACATCCACTTGTTGTTTTGATTGATTGGTTTCTTTTTCTTTGGCCAAGTGGATGGACAAGAATGCCTAAGAACCTTCTCTAGCTATCTATGCTCTTCTCGTCTCAAACTCTATTCGTGCTGCATCACAAAATTTGATCAAGTCAGATTCGGACCACTCTGTGTGAGGAGCACTCGGAGTCCCCGATTCGTCATATACTTAAACTTCCAAAACTTCTTTGTGCTTTTCGGTCTGACCGATTCATCCATTTTGGTCATACCGAGATCACTAAGTCCATCTAGGTTTTCAATCTCGGTGCAACCGATTTGAACATTTCGGTCACACCGAGTTGCTGTAACTGCTAGCAGTTATGCATCTCGGTGCCACCGAGTTGTTCCACTCGGTCACACCGACAGGGTCGGGCTATATATACTCACGGGCAAAAATTTGGAAACTTTCTCCAAACCCCTTCGCCCGCGCATAGCTCGCTCTGCCTCCAGGGTCTCCGGATCGTCCTCCTCGCCGCCTTGACCGCCTCCGATCCTTGGTCTCCGCCACCGTCAACGGAATTCATCCCCGCCGTTGCTGACGTAGCGAGTTCATCGCCGAGCTAGGGTATGGACTCGATCACAGTGCTATCCCCGCCCGATTCCTAGAACATTGTGTTCATCATGAATCTTGCCACGGTTGAAACTACTCTATCCAGTCAAAACAATCCATAGATTAGAGGTGAATTGAAAATTTAGGGTTAGGTTTCCGCCGAAACCATCTCGGACCCACCGGGTTGTATAACTCGGTTCCACCGATTCGGCTACGACCATTGCACAAGTGATTCTCGGTCTGACCGAGAATTTCAAATCGGTGTGACCGAGTTCAGGACTTTGTGAAACCCTAGCAGGCTCGGTGCCACCAAACTGTGACTCGGTCTGACCAAGTTCACTAGTTTAGGTCCAAAAGCTTCTTTGGTATCACCGAGTTTACAAATCGGTAGATCCGAAATGCTTTCTATGGAAAACTAAAACTAAGTTTTTGACTCATTCTTTTGCAAAAACCTCTGTATTTTGTGATGCTCATCCACTCTATCTCATCTATATCTATTCACGGGGTCAGCAGTCAGTGTTTGCAACATGTCTGATCAAAGTGACAGCCAGAAGAGGGAAGATGAGCAGATTTAGATAAGTGAGGGCACTAGTCCCTCTAGCACCTCAGATGATGGTAGCAGGAGCACCTCAAGCAACTTACCTAAAGCTGCCACCAGGACTAGAAAGAAGAAAACCTCAGAACCTGAGGATGATGACTATGTGGCAGTAGAGGATGAGGCTACTTCCAAGAAGAAAGTGCTCAAAAAGGAGTATGGCACAGCTACTGCCATTAAGCCTGGTATGAAGAACAAAAGGCCAGCAGGAAGACAACCCATGTCTAAAGCCAGAGCCTCCACTCAAGCATCTTTGGAAGCTGAACCCAAAGAGGCTGCTGCAGAAGGGAAGAAAAGGAAGGAAAGGGTCAAGTAGAACATGACCAGAGTTATTGGAAAGCCTTCCATGATGGAAGAGGAGGAGGAAGAAGAGGTTGCTGCACCAGCACCCAAGGCTCAGAAGCTTATGGGTGATGCTATTAGGTCAGGGGCTGCATCATCTAAGCCCAAAGAATCACCCAAAGTTGCCTCCAAGCCCAAGATTGTACCTAAGAGGAGTACCAGAAATATATCTTCTGCTGAGAAGAACAAGGCCCCGGTGCCTGAAATTGTTGCTGAAGAAAAAGATGATGAGACACATGTCCTGAGAAAATTGAAGCCAAAAATTCCAGATCATAATGATGCCCATCCTGTAGCTGAGAACATGTAGCTGAGGAAGGATGCAGGACTCAGATAGTGGAGGTTGTTTGATCCTTATGCTATCAGGAGAAGGACTGCTGTTGACTACAGGTTCCATACTAAGGAACATCAAGATTTTTATGAGACAGTGTTGTTGGACAAGAAGCCTATGGTGTGTGACATGAGGTGGGTAGACTGGACCTACATGAAGGAAAATGAGGAACACTATCCTGGTGTGTATGAGAGTTTCAGTGCTTGTGGAGTTGCAGACTTTGTTGGGCAGAAGCTCACAAAGTGGAATGATGAGCTCATAATGCAATTCTACTCCACAGCACACTTTTATCCAGATGGCAGGATAGTATTGATGTCTGAAGGTACAAGGTACGAATCAACTATTGACGAATGGGCTAATCTGATCAATGCACCTAAGGAGACGGAAGATGACTTGGATGTCTATGCCAAGAAGAAGATGGATCAGAACACTATGGCACATATGTACAAGGAGATCCCAGATGCTGCAGTTGAGACACATAAGTTTGGATCTGTACATTATCTTCTGTCAGGATTGCCAACCATCAACTGGATCCTCAGGCACACTCTATTGCCCAAGTTAGGTGACCACAACATGATCAGAGGCCATGCAATAAACTTGCTACACTTATTTGATGTACCACAAAAATTCAAGGTCATGAGCCTCATTGTTGAGACTATCAAGAGGACAGCAGCTGACCAAAAGAGAAGTTGTGGGTATGCCCCACAGATCCAGGAGCTGATTAACTCCAAGATGGGCACATGCACATACTTGCTGGACAAGGAACACTTTGCTATCTATCCAGACTTTGAGGATAACCAAGTGGTTATGGATGAAGATGAACCATCTTCAGTGCAAGCTCAAGCAAAGAAGGAGAAGGCAAGGACAGAGAATGCTACCAAGATGCCAACAATGGAAGAGGCATCTCAGTACTTTCTGAAGAGCAAACTAGATCAACTAGGCTACTTGATTGCATCCACACTGAGGATTGAGAAGGGGCTGGCCACCCTGACTCGAAACCAGGAGAGCTTGGAGAGGATCATGGAGCAGAAGTTCTATGACTTGGATGTGAAGGTAACTGAGATCCAGTCTGTTGTTGAGCGGCTTCAGGATGATATGCAGGAGAGGAAGGGCAAGTCAACCACTAAGGCATTTGCTAGAGTGCCTAGAGCTCAGAGATCAGCTGCAGTGCCAGTGACAGACACCAGAGCCACTTCATCTACACCACCTACAGCTACAGCACCAGCTCCAGCACCTACACCTCCAGCTCCATCCACATCAACTGAAGTCTTCGTCCAAGGAGACATCTCTACACCACCACGTGAAGATCAAGCTTGAGAGTCGATCTAGTGCTATGCATTTTCTATGAACTTTTTGGTAACTTGTTGCCAAAGGGGGAGAAAAATGTATAGATCATAGGCTTCGAGAGAGAGTGTTGCTTTTTATTCTCTCTTGCTTTGGTGGTTGAACTTTATTCGCTTGTTTGAAATACTTTATGCCTGTGTGATACTTGGATGACCATGTGTTTGATCATATGCTACATTTATGCTTGTTGGATGACATTATCTCATTTATCTTTATATGATCATTCACTTTGCTTGGTGAAGAGTGCATGTATTCAATCATTATCATTTTGAGCGCTCCACCAAGATGTATGTGACATGGAAGAGTAACCCATGAGCCTAAACTCTTTGTGCATTTGCAGTCCAAAGCAAATCTTAAACTATGCACAAACTTAGGGGGAGCTCTTGCTTATCAGATACTTCTCAAAGCGACAATGTTTTTTACTCTTATTATTATTTGTCGAAGCTTTGATCTATATGTTGTCATCAATTACCAAAAAGGAGGAGATTGAAAGTGCAACTATCCCTAGGTGGTTTTGGTAATTCCTAACACCATATAGCTCATTGAGCTAACATCATTCCAAGATGAATATTTCAGGAAAAGCTCAATGAATGGCATGGCATGGATGAGAAAAGTGGATCCCTCAAAATGCTAAGGATACAAGGATTGGCTCAAGCTCAAAAGCTCAAGACTCTACATTTTATATTTTAGTGACCCAAGATCACATTGAGTCTATAGGAAAAGCCAATACTATCAAGGAGGGATGAGGTGTTGCTTAATGAGTTTCTTGCTCTACAGTGCTTAGTGATATGCTCCAAAAACCCTCAACTACTTTCTCATATCCACATATGACCTAAACCAAAAGTCAAACTCGGCCCTACCGATTCTTTCTATCCGGCGCCACCGAGTTCAGATGTCATAGCCACTGCCACAAACCCTAGGCAAATCGGTCTCACTGATAGGGATCTGGGTCTCACCGAGATGGGACTCTAATCTCTCTGTTTCCCATCATAACGTTTCGGTACCACCGAGATGAGCGATCGGTCCCACCGAGATTGCAATGTAAACTCCCTGTTTCCTTTTCGTAACATTTCAGTCTCACCAAAATGAGCGAATCGGTCCCATCGAGTTTACCTGGCCAACTCTCTGGTTAGCTTATTACGAAAATCGGTCCCACCGAGTTTGTGTAATCGGTCTCACCGAGATTACGTTATGCTCTAACCCTAATCACATCGGTCCTACCGAGTTGCATGTCTCCTCTTGAATCGGTCACTAGATTTGCTGAATCGGTCTGACCAAGTTTACCAATTCGGTCCTACCGAGTTTGGCAAGTTGTGTGTAACGGTTAGATTTTGTGTGGAGGCTATATATACCCCTCCACCTCCTCTTCATTCGTGGAGAGAGCCATCAGAACGAACCTACACTTCCAACTTGTTATTTCTGAGAGAGAACCACCTACTCATGTGTTGAGACCAAGATATTCCATTCCTACCATATGAATCTTGATCTCTAGCCTTCCCCAAGTTGCTTTCCACTCAAATCTTCTTTCCACCAAATCCAAATCCTGTGAGAGAGAGTTGAGTGTTGGGGAGACTATCATTTGAAGCACAAGAGCAAGGATTTCATCATCAACACACCATTTGTTACTTCTTGGAGAGTGGTGTCTCCTAGATTGGCTAGGTGTCACTTGGGAGCCTCCGACAAGATTGTGGAGTTGAACCAAGGAGTTTGTAAGGGCAAGGAGATCGCCTACTTCGTGAAGATCTACCTCTAGTGAGGCAAGTCCTTCATGGGCGACGGCCATGGTGGGATAGACAAGGTTGATACTTCATGGACCCTTCATGGGTGGAGCCTTCCGTGGACTCGCGCAACCGTTACCCTTCGTGGGTTGAAGTCTCCATCAACGTGGATGCACGATAGCACCACCTATCGGAACCACGACAAAAACAGCCGTGTCTCCAATTGCGTTTGAATTCTCCAAACCCTTCCCTTTACATTCTTGCAAGTTACATGCTTTACTTTCCGCTGCTCATATACTCTTTGCATGCTTTCTTGAATTGTGTTAAGATTGCTTGACTTGTGCTAAGATACCTAAAATCTGCCAAAGACTAAAATTGGGAAAAGGATAAGTATTTATTTGGTCAAGTAGTCTAATCATCCCCCCTCTAGACATACTTTCGATCCTACACACCGCTGCATAGAGGGGGCGAGAGTTGGTGATGACGGCGGTGAAGTTGTTGGTGTAGATCGTCGGCCCGGTGATGGCCCCGACAACGTTCCTGCGCCATCGGGAGAGAGGGGGAGAGAACCCTAGATGGGAGAAGGGTTTCCCCTATGGTCCATGGCTTCCATGGCGGCGGAGGGGCGGGAGCCCCTCCGAGATTGGATTTCTCTCTCTGTTTCCTTCTGTTTCCGCGGTCCCAGATTCTGGCCTTTCACCGTTTCATAAATCCTCGGAGATCCGTAACTCCGATTGGGCTGAAATTTTAACACGATTTACATCCAGATATTAGCAATCTTGCGGCGAAAGATGGGTCCCAACCACATTACGGAGTGGCCACGAGGGTCAGGGGCGCGCCCTACCCCTGGGGCGTGCCCCCTCGTCGACCCCTCGGGCATCGTCTCGCGTTGACTCTTTTTCCCAAAAATCACATATATTCCAAAAAAATCTCCGTAAGTTTTTCTCGCTTTTGGACTCTGTTTGATATGGATTTTCTGCAAAACAAAAAACATGCAACAAACAGGAACTGGCACTGGGCACTGGATCAATATGTTAGTCCCCAAAAATACTATAAAAAGTTGCCAAAAGTATGTAAAAGTTGTAGAATATTGGCACGAAACAATCAAATGTTATAGCTACGACGGAGATGTATTAGCATCCCCAAGATTAATTCCTGCTTGTCCTCGAGTAGGTAAATGATAAAAAAAGATAATTTTGTGATTTGGAATGCTACCTAGTGTAATCTTGATCATGTAATCTAATCATGGCATGAATAGTAAGACACGACTGATTCAAAGCAATAGTCTACCATTTGACATTAAGAAAATAATACTTCAAGCATACTAATAAAGCAATCATGGCTTTTCAAAATAACATGGCCAAAGAAAGTTATCCCTACAAAATCATATAGTCTGGCTATGCTCCATCTTTACCACGCAAAATATTCAAATCATGCACAACCCCGATGACAAGCCAAGCAATTGTTTCATACTTTTGATGTTCTCAAGCCTTTTCAACGTTCACGCAATACATGAGCGTGAGCCATGAATATAGCACTATAGGTGGAATAGAAGGTGGTTGTGAGGAGAAGACAAAAAGGGGAGAAAGTCTCACATCAACTAGGCAAATTAATGGGCTATGGAGATGCCCATCAATCGATATCGATGCAAGTGAGTAGGGATTGCCGAGCAACGGATGCACTAGAGCTATAAGTGTATGAAAGCTCAAACTGAAAATTAAGTGGGTGTGCATCCAACTTGCTTGCTCATGAATACCTCGGGCATTTGAGGTAGCCCATCATCGGAATATACAAGCCAAGTTCTATAATGAAAAATTCCCACTAGTATATGAAAGTGACAACATAGGAGACTCCCTCTATGAAGAACAATGTGCTACTTTGAAGCACAAGTGTGGTAAAAGGATAGTAGCATTGCCCCTTCTCTCTTTTTCTTTCATTTTTTGTTTTTTGTTGTTATTTTGCCCTCTCTTTTTTTGGCCTCTTTTTTTTGTCCGGAGTCTCATCCTGACTTGTGGGGGAATCATAGTCTCCATCATCCGGCCTCTCTTGCTCTAATAATTATGATCATCACACTTTTATTTACTTACAACTCAATATTACAACTCAATACTGGAACAAAATATGACTCTATGTGAATACCTCTAGCAGTGTACAAACATGTGCACTGATCTAGCATAGCAAAGATATCAAAAAACAGGGAAGCCATGAAAATATCATGCTAGCTATCTTACGATCATGCAAAGCAATATGACAATGAATGCTCAAGTCATTTATATGATGATGATGGAAGTTGCATGGCAATATATCTCAGAATGTCTAAGGTAATGCCATAGTACGTAGGTATGGTGGCTGTTTTGTGGAAGGTATATGGTGGGTTTATTGCACCAGCGAAAGTTGCGTGGTACTAGAGAGGCTAGCAATGGTGGAACGGTGAGAGTGCGTATAATCCATGGGCTCAATATTAGTCATACAGAACTCACATATTTATTGCAAAAATCTATTAGCTATTGAAACAAAGTACTACGCGCATGCTACTAGGGGGATAGATTGGTAGGAAAAGATCATCGCTCATCCCTGGCCGCCACTCATAAGGAAGACAATCAAAAAATAAATCATGCTCCGACTTCATCACTTAACGGTTCACCATACGTGCATGCTTCGCGAATCACAAACCTTAACACAAGAATTTCTACCAATCTATAATTATTCACTAGCATGACTCTAATATCACCATCTTTATATCGCAAAACTATTGCAAGGAATCAAACATATAATATTCAGTGATCTACAAGTTTTATGTAGGATTCCATGACTAACCATGTGAACGACCAATTCCTTTTGACTCTCTAAATAGTTATAAGTGAAGCAAGAGAGTTTAATTATTTCTACAAAATATATTCCCACGCTCTAACAAATATAAGTGAAGCAAAAGAGCATTCTACAAATGGCGGTTTTCTATGTGTAGGGAAACATGCAATCCAAACTACAAATGATATAAGTGAAGCACATGAAGCATTCTATAAAGCCATACTCAAAGGGTATAAGTGAAGTGCAAATAGCATTCTATAAATCAACCAAGGACTATCTCATACCAGCATGGTGTATTATTAAAAATAATAAAAAGCACATGATGCACCAAGATTTACGCATATCATGTGACGAATAAAAATATAGCTCCAAGTAAAATTACCGATGATCGTTAGAAGAAAGAGGGGATGCCTTCCGGGGCATCCCCAAGCTTAGTTGCTTGGGGGTCCTTGAATATTACCTTGGGGTGCCTCGGGCATCCCCAAGCTTAGACTCTTGACACTCCTTATTCCTTCATTCCATCATGATCTCACCGAAAACTTGAAAACTTCAATCACACAGAACTTAACAAAAACCCTCGTGAGATCCGTTAGTATAATAAAAAAAATCACCACTTTAAGTACTGTTGCAAACTCATTCATAATTTATTTTTCATCTTAGCTACTGTATTATAACTTCACTATGGCTTATAACACCGATAAAATTGATAGTTTAATCAAAACAAGCAAAACGATGCATCAAAAACAGAATCTGTCTTAAACAAGATAGTCTGTAGCAATCTGAATATCTGCAATACTTCTGTAACTCCAAAAATTCTTAACAACTAGGAAAAAATAAACAATTTGTATAGAAGTACTGTGCAAAAAGTTTCAGAACCGTTTAACTTTCCAGTAAAAAATGTAAATTCACGCGCTACAGCCAAAGTTTTGGTTTTTGCACCGAACTAACCAAACAAGCAATCTAATCATCCTAAAGGCAAATGTTGGCACATTATTTTTATAATACAATGGATTTGTACAAGGGGATAATTATTTTTGTTGAAAAGTCTCTCTCACTTTCACTTTTCTTTTTGAAAGGTTTTAGGTTCCCCACTTTATTTTTTTTGTTTTTAAACTTTATAAAAGCAATCAACAGAAATAAATGACTCTCTAAAACTTCCGGATTGTCTCCCTGGCGGCGCTTCCTTTAAAGCCATTAAGCTAGGCATATAGTGCTCAAGTAATGGATCCACCCGGATCCCAAGGTATATCAAAGCCAATTTTAATTAACAATGATTTGGCATTTAGTAGTGGGCACAAAGCAACATAAATCATGCAATGACGAAGTCTAACTCTCTTCCTATGCATCGGCATGTCATACAAGAACAATTCATGCACATCAAGTAAGGCCAATACATAGCATAAGTAGTTTCTTGCAATTTTATCGTGTTGGAAACATAGATAGGTGGAGATGTAGTTCCTCTCGCATAATAAGTGCAAGTAGGAGCAGGAAGCACATGCATATTACATTCATCAAAATTATCATGTGCAACGGTAAAAGGCAACGCATCAATATAATCCTTAATAAGAACAAACTTCTCCGGTATAGTGTAGTTTGGAGAATTCAAAAAGATAATAGGACTATCATGTGTGGGTGTAATAGCAACAATTTCATTCTTAACATAAGGAACTATAGCAAGTTCATCTCCATAAACATAATTCATATTGGCATCTTGGCCACAAGCCCAACAATTATCAAGTTCATCAAAAAGGGATATATTAAATGAATCAATGGGATCATAGCAATTATCATAGCATTCATCCTTCGCTAAGAACGAATAAACAATGTATGAGTTGGAGGGTTACTGTCGGTGTCAAAACCGGCGGATCTCGGGTAGGGGGTCCTGAACTGTGCGTCTAGGCGGATGGTAACAGGAGACAAGGGACACGATGTTTTTACCCAGGTTCGGGCCCTCTCGATGGAGGTAATACCCTACTCCTGCTTGATTAATATTGATGATATGGGTAGTACAAGAGTAGATCTACCACGAGATTAAGGAGGCTAAACCCTAGAAGCTAGCCTATGGTATGATTGTTGTTCGTCCTACGGACTAAAACCCTCCGGTTTATATAGACACCGGATAGGTTAGGGTTACACAGAGTCGGTTACAATGGTAGGAGATCTTCATATCCGTATCGCCAAGCTTGCCTTCCACGCCAAGGAAAGTCCCATCCGGACACGGGACGAAGTCTTCAATCTTGTATCTTCGTAGTCCAGGAGTTCGGCCAACGGTGATAGTTCGGCTATCCGGACACCCCCTAATTCGGTACTCCCTCAGTTACTCTCATTAGAAGGTGGGCACGGGTATCTAATCCGCTCTTCCTCCTTTTGTTCTCCGCTCTCCTCATCATCTCTTTCATCCAATGAGCTCACAATTTCATCAATTTCTTCTTCCATAGACTCCTGCAAAATGTTAGTCTCTTCTTGGACAGTGGAGGAGTCCTTAATATATTGTTTAACATAGGCATTAGAAGCATAATTATCATAACAATATTTAAGTATGGCAAAATTTTCGAATTTGTGAAGAGTAGCATCATACTTTCCAATCAAAGAAACAATTTCATAAGCACCCTTAAAAGCATCAAATTCTTCAATTTGTTAAACATCATAGTAATTATAAACACCCTTAGCATACAAAGATACGATTCCATTATCACTAAACTCACATTGGTAGGGAAGGTGTTTCTTAGGGTCTTCAGAACAACAAGTAAAATCATATATTTCACATAATTTCCAAGCATAGCATTGCAAATGATGAACTGATCCAGTAAAAGTTTCCTTTTTGAGATAAGCGGTGTCGCACATAAAAAGCATGCTCATCTAAAGATTTGCCGTCAACTAAGATAGTTGGGGTTTCAGCATGAGCACATAGGGATCGAAGATGATCCAAGTAAAAGCTTCTTCAGTATGATATATTTTGGGTGGTTCTTCAACCATTGGTTTAGTAGGTACAGCTAATTGTTTTGGTATTTTGCATTTCCTACCCATAACTAAAGATAGAAAACAACTAAGAACAAAAAATAAAAACAACTTGGTGATAGATCAAACAAGCACACACGAGAATATTCACCGCACGCTATTGCTCCCCGGCAACGGCGCCGGAAAAAAGTCTTGATAACCCACAAGTATAGGGGATCAATTGTAGCCTCTCTCTATAAGTAGGAGTGTCGAACCCAACGAGGAGCTACAGGTAGAACAAATATTCCCTCAAGTTCAATCGACCACCGATACAACTCTACGCACGCTTAACGTTCACTTTACCTAGAACAAGTATGAAACTAGAAGTACTTTATAGGTGTGATAGTATAGGTTTGCGAGATAATAAAGAGCATGTAAATAAATACTAGGGGTTATTTAGATAAATAAGCAACTAAATTATTTTTAGTAGAGAGATTTTTATCACGAGAAAGTTATTTTTCCTTAGGGAATCGATAACTAGACCGGTAATTATTATTGCAATTTTATATGAGGGAGAGGCATAAGCTAACATACTTTCTCTTCTTAGATCATATGCACTTATGATTGGAACACTAGCAAGCATCCGCAAGTACTAAAGATCATTAAGGTAAAACCCAACCATAGCATTAAAGTATCAAATCCTCTTTATTCGCATACGCCATGACCTACTTATCCGTGTTTGTGTTTCTGTCACTCACGCAACACAGAAAATAAGCAAAGCATGAACATATTGCAAACCCTACAGCGGGGATCCCTTATGCTTGCGCGACACAGGGAGCACCATAGGACAGCACCAATAATAAAACATAGGACAAAATGGATCTACTCAAACATCATAGGATAAGCATACATCATTGGGAAATAATATATAGTGTTGAGCACCATGTTCAAGTAGATATTACAGCTTGAGAAGAGGGGGGAGTTGGTGATGACGGCGGTGAAGTTGTTGGTGTAGATCGTCGGCCCGGTGATGGCCCCGGCAGCGTTCCGGCGCAACCGGGTGAGATTGGGAGAGAGCCCCTTCTTCTTCTTCTTCTTCTTCTTCTTCTTCTTCTTCTTCTTCTTCTTCTTCTTCTTCTTCTTCTTCTTCTTCTTCTTCTTCTTCTTCTTCTTCTTCTTCTTCTTCTTCTTCTTCTTCTTCTTCTTCTTCTTCTTCTTCTTCTTCTTCTTCTTCTTCTTCTTCTTCTTCTTCTTCTTCTTCTTCTTCTTACTTGACCTTCCCCTAGATGGGAGAAGGGTTTCCCCTCTGGTCCATGGCTTCCATGGTGGCGGAGGGGTAGGAGCCCCCTCCAAGATTGGATCTCTCTCTGTTTCCTTCTGTTTCTGCGCTCCCAGATTCTGGCCTTTCACCGTTCCTTAAATTCTTGGAGATTCGTAACTCCAATTGGGCTAAATTTTAACACGATTTCTATCCGGATATTAGCTTTCTTACAGCGAAAGAAGGGCCTCAACTGCCTTAAGAAGTGGCCAGGAGGGTCAGGGGCGTGCCCCCTGTCTTGTGGACTCCTCGGGCATCGTCTCGCCTTGATTCTTTTTCCCAAAAATCACATATAGTCCAAAAAATTCTCCGTAAGTATTTATCGCGTTTGAACTCTGTTTGATATGGATTTTCTGCGAAACAAAAAACATGCAAGAAACAGGAACTGCCACTGGGCACTGGATCAATATGTTAGTCCCCAAAAATAGTATAAAAAGTTGCCAAAAGTATGTAGAAGTTGCAGAATATTGGCATGGAACAATCAAAAATTATAGATACAACGGAGACGTATCAGGGCCCCGCCTCGGGCGAGAGGAGCGGGCGAAGGAACATCAGCCCCCGGGCCTCTGCCGGGAACGGGAAAATCCTCTCGCTCCCCTCCTACCGATCAAGGCGCAGAGAAAGGCCCCGGCCAGGCACTGGAGTTGGCGCGCGGACGCAGCGCCATCTGGCATGGCCTTCTTCAGGAGGCGGCAAGCCTGCTAGGCTACCTTGGGTTGGTGCTTTGCGATGTCGACTCACAGCTTGAAGCGGAGCGCCTGCATCTGGTGTGCGAATGGCACCGACTCGAGGTCGCCATCAACTTCGGACAGCGCCATCGCGAGCAAGTTCAAAGGGAAGCGGAAGGATCCCTTGCCATGGCGAGGAAGGCTTGCAATCCCGCCCTGAAGGAAGGCCGAGCCATGGACTGTCGGCGCGCGGCCGAGAGGCACGAGAAGGAGCTCCGGGATTCAAATGCTGCCCTTGAGTGAGAGGCCTCAACGCGCAAAGCCGCGCTCGCCGCCTCGGCGGGCAGACTAGCGATGAGCGATGCAAGGCTCTATACGCTTGAGGACATGCTGACGCTGGAGGCGTTGGAGCAGAGCCTGGAGTGCGAGCGGCTGGAGGTGATGGAGCGTCAGGTGGCCTCTGCTGAGGATGCTCTTGCTTCTCGGGAGGCGACAACCCAGAGAGAAGCTGACGAGAAGGTCGCGGAGGTCTGCAGTGCTCTTGCCGAGGAATACCGCCGGAAGCTGGAGCTTCAGGAGGCCCGCTTTTGCGCATGGCGCGATGAGCTAAAGGGCGAGGCCGTCTGCCTCAAGGAGAAGCTGACCGCGACGGAGCGACGCGAGAAAGCCGTGCTGGACGCTCGGGCCACGGCCGAGGCCGAGCTATCCTTCCTTTGTAAGCAGGTGGGAGACGTTTCCTCCCTGGTGCAGAAAGCTTCGGACGAGGCGAGGCAAGCCCGAGTGCTGCAGTGCGAGCGCTCCCAGATGTTCCAGGCACTTGGGCACATGGCCAACCGGGCGTTAAACGAAATTTGTTACAAGAACGTCTCCACCCCCCTTGTTGCTGAGATGCCGACTACCTCAGCTTCTTCACCAAAGTCATGGAGCGCCTCGAAGGTGGGGCCGCGAGGGCACGCCGACTCGTGGAGGAGAGGATCCGTAGACTTCTTGCGCACGCATTCTCGCGCGTCTTCAGCCACCTCCTCCACTCTGAACCCGACTTCGACTTTGAGGCCGTGATCGCCTCCGTGCCTGGAGCGATCCAAGGCGCCCTGGCGGACTGGGTGGCAGATTATGTGGATGACCTGATCGCGGAGCTCGCCCCTACGGACAATGTTGGCCTGCCTGCGATCAAGGAAGGCGGGGATGATGACTTCGACAGCAGCAGCAGCAGTAGTGATGGCGACGTGTCTTCTTAGGCCGTTTTCTCCTGTTCCCTATTAAGACTTTGATTGTGACCCCGCGGGGATATGGAAGCATTTTGGAAAAAACTCCTCTATGATGTATCAAGTAGCATTGTACTCCCTTTTGTCGCCCTTCCTTAACTATTCGCACACCTGCGACCCTGAGCAGGGGTGGCCGCCATTGTCATGCTAGGTCGCGGTGCCCGATTCAAGGTCCATAGGTGGGCGCCCGTCAAGAGCCTTGGGCAATGCACACCTACCAGCTTGCTCGAGAGCGCAGCGTGAGGATCCAGAGAGGTGTGCACACGGGTAAGGCCGCGGCTACTATGGCCTGGGCCCTTAGGGCATCTTTAGCGCCGCTGGGCCGACCCGAGCATGCACACTGCGCCAAGCCCCCGCTCGCGGGGTGCAATGGAGGGAGCAGTAGGTGCCCTCCATCTTTCGCAAAGACGAAAATCAAGTGAAGGGAAAATGGCAGAAGAAGACAAAACCAGGAACTCCCCCTTTTTAAACAAAAACGCAAGAGCTGCAAGGTTATTCCAAGAAGTAGCAAATTGGTTACAAGAAAAAGCCAAGAGCAGCCGTGTCCGACACCTATGCTAGTCTTCTAGTCTTCCCGCCAGCGCGGAGCATGGGGCTTCCACTGGGCGTGGGCATAGTCATTGGGGGACTGTGTCGTCCACCAGCACGGAGCATGTGGCTTCCACTGGGATGTGGGTGGGAGCCCCCGTGAGGCCCAAGGCAGCACTCAGGAGACTCCGGGGTGTGTACATCCCACTCATTATTATGTGAGAGTGTCACGGGTAGGTTTTCAGAAGACCGGGCGTGTCAGATGCCCGGAGCACGGACCCCGTCCCTGTCCCAGGCTCGAGGTTAGTGGCCTGGGGCACGGGTCGTCCTGCATAGCCGTGAGGTCACATCCAGTCTCCCTTGGGGACCAGCCTCTGGACAGGGCCTCTGGCCCCCGGGGTTCTGACAACGCGTGTTGCCGCCGCGGCTGGGCCGCGGACTCCTCGTGGCGCGGAGGGGGCCTAGCCCTGGACCCCCACTAGGCACGAGGCTGCCCCCCGCCATGGTGCCCCAGGGAGCCTCGCCGGGACACCCGAGGTCATGGGAGGCATGCTTAGTCCCAGGCAGGCTGAGCGTCGTGACCTCACGAGGGGGGGCAGGTTCTTCCGAGCGCCCCGATTGCGATAGCATGGGTGGTCTGCCCCGGGGCCACAGCCTGCCGAGCCTGCTGCAGCGATCTAGTCCCTCCCTTCTCTAGGCCCACTGGGTGCGGGGCCCCCTTCCTTATGAGGGCACGCACAGCCTGCCCATCACCTCGCGGGGGCGCCGCCGAACATGTTCTACCTGCATCCCAGGGTTAGTGCAATGTATTGTTTGAAAGATCGGTCATGAGAAAAATGCAGTCATGGTCGGCGCGGCCAACGGTGCTGCGTCATCTCACGGCCGGTCCTGGCCTTGTGAAGTCTTGGCCATCCTGGCGGCACGCCCGACCCCTCCCCTCGCCATGCAGCGAATGCTGGCGGTGGAATGGGGGCGGGGACGACCGTCATCTCGAAGGCAACTTCTGGTTCCTCCATCGTGTCGGCCACCTTTCTTGCGGAGGAGCCGTGCCGGCCGGGAGATGGCCCATGCCGGCCATCCATCCCAACCGGTGCCCGAGGTGTCATTCCTTGGGCTGGAGGTGGAGTCCAGCCTACGATCCCGCCACGGAAGAGCCCCCCAGGTCCTCTCGTGAAGGACAAGCAGACACAACACGGGCATGCGTGGGCCCAAGACAAAAACCGCAACTCCGGCCATGAAACGGCCGGTCCCGGTCCTCTACAGGCGGCATCAAGCAGCTGGATGATCCTATAGAGCCACGCGTTACAGCTGCCCCCGAGGGTATGGTGGCGCAAAAGCTCTCGCGCCACAAGAAGCACAGTCCGCACGCTCGTGAGCCAACGGCGGGCATGAGGGGTTAGCCCTGCGGGGAGGTTGAAGGTGGGCACGGTGGTACGGCCATCATCCAGTGCGGAAAGCAGCGTCGACGGGTGCTACTTCTTGAGTTTGCATTGGTTTTTCCCTTGAGGAGGAAAGGGTGATGCAGGAAACTAGAGATAAGTATTTCCCTCACTTTGAGAACCAGGGTATCAATCCAGTAGGAGACAATGCACAAATCACCGAGTACCTGCACAAACAATCAAACAACTTGCACCCAATGCAATAAAGGGGTTGTCAATCCCTTCACGATTACTTGCAAAAGTGAGATCTGATAGAGATAGGTAAATGAGAAAGTAAATATTTTTGGTATTTTTGGTTTATAGATTGGAAAGTAAAAGATTGCAAAATAGTAGATCAGAAACTTGTATGATGAAAAATAGACCCGGGGGGCATAGGTTTCACTAGAGGCTTCTCTCAAGATAGCAAATAATACGGTGGGTGAACAAATTACTGTCGAGCAATTGATATAAAAGTGCAAAGTTATGACAAAATCTAAGGCAATGATCATGAATGTAGGCATCACGTCTGTGTCAAGTAGACCTAAATGATTCTGCATCAACTACTATTACTCCACACATCAACTGCTATCAAGGATGCATCTAGAGTATTAAGTTCATAAAGAACGGAGCAATGCATTAAGAAAGATGACATGATGTAGAGGAATTAACTCAACCAATATGATGAAAACCCCATCTTTTTATCCTCGATGGCAACAATACAATACGTGCCTTGCTGCCCCTACTGTCACAGGGAAAGGACACCGCAAGATTGAACCCAAAGCTAAGCACTTCTCCCATTGCAAGAACCAATCTAGTTTGCCAAACCAAACCGATAGTTCAAAGAGAATTACAAAGATATCATATCATGCATATAAGAATTCAGAGAAGATTGAAATAATATTCATAGATAAGCTGATCATAAATCCACAGTTCCTTGGATCTCGGCAAACACACCGCAAAAAAAGTATTACATCGAATAGATCTCCAAGAACATCGAGCAGAACATGGTATTGAGAATCAAAGAGAGAGAAGAAGCCATATAGCTGTTGGGGAACGTAGCATGCAATATAAAAGAATTCCTACGCTCTGAAAAGATCGATCTAGGAGATGCATAGAAACAAGAGGGGAGAGTGTGTCTATGTACCCTTGTAGACCGACAGCGGAAGTGTTTGACAACGCGGTTGACGTAGTCGAACTTCTTCTCGTTCCGACCGACAAGTCCCGAACGTATGGAACCTCCGAGTTCTGCACACGTTCAGCACGATGATGTCCCTCGCCCTCTTGATCCGGCAAGGTGTCGAGGAAGTAGAGGAGTTCCGTCAGCACGACGGCATGGTGACGGTGATGGTGAAGTAATCCATGCAGGGCTTCGCCTAAGCACTACGAAGATATGACAGGGGTGTAAACTGTGGAGCGTGGCACCGCACATGGCTAATAGTTGTTGGTGTGTGTTTTAGGTGCCCCCTTCCCATGTATATATAGGTGGGAGGGAGGGAAAAGCAACCCTAGGGGCGCCCCAAGTAGGAGGGATCCTACTTGGGCTCTTGCCCTAGGCCGGCGCCCCCCTTTCCTTATTTTGGCGATGAGGGGAAGGAAGGAGGAGGTGGCGCCCCCCCCCCCCTTTTCCTTTCTCCCACCATGGGGGGAATGGAAGGAGGAGGAAGTATCCTTTTATGCTATCCAGAAATTATATATCATTTCCAATCAACAATATGTCATCTACATATAATATTTGAAATGCTACAGAGCTACCACTCACTTTCTTGTAAATACAGGCTTCACCGAATGTCTATATCAAACCATATGCTTTGATCACTCCATCAAAGCATATATTCCAACTCCGAGATGCTTGCACCAGTCCATAGATGGATCGCTAGAGCTTGCACACTTTGTTAGCACTTTAGGATCGACAAAACTTTCTAGTTGCATCATATACAACTCTTCTTTAAGAAATCCATTAAGGAATGCAGTTTTGATGTCCAATTGCTAGATTTCATAATCATAAAATGCGGCAATTGCTAGCATGATTCGGACAGACTTAAGCATCGCTATGGGTGAGAAGTCTCATCGTAGTCAACTCCTTGAACTTGTCGAAAACATTTTGCAAAAAGTCGAGCTTTATAGACAGTAACATTACCATTAGCATTAGTCTTCTTCTTGAAGATCCATATATTCTCTATGGGTCGCCGATCATCGAGCCAATCCACCAAAGTCCACACTTTGTTCTCATACATGGATCTTATCTCAGATTTGATGGCCTCAAGCCATCTATCTGAATATGGGCTCATCATAGCTTCTTTATTGTTCGTAGGTTCGCCATGGTCTAGTAAGATGACTTCCAGAACAACATTACCGTACCACTCTGGTGTCGATCGGGTTCTGGTTGACCTACGAGGTTCGGTAGTAACTTGATCTGGAGTTTCATGAACATCATCATTAGCTTCCTCTCTAGTTGGTGTAGGCATCACAGGAATGGATTTCTCTAATGAGATACTTTCCAATTCGAGAGAAGGTACAATTATCTCATTAAGTTCTACTTTCCTCCCACTCACTTCTTTCGAGAGGAACTCCTTCTCTAGAAATTTTCCATTCTCGGCAACAAAGATCTTGCCATTCGGATCTGTGGTAGAAGGTGTACCCAGTTGTTTCCTTAGGGTATCCTATGAAGATGCCCTTTTCCGATTTGGGTTCAAGCTTATTAGGCTGAAGCCTTTTGACATAAGTGCCGCAACCCCAAACTTTAAGAAACGACAACTTAGGTTTCTTGCCAAACCACAGTTCATACGGTGTCATCTCAACGGATTTAGACGATGCCTTATTTAACGTGAATGCAGCTGTCTCTAATTGAGACGTCTCCAATGTATCTATAATTTATGAAGTATTCATGCCATGTTTACAACAATTTTATATGGTTTTGGTATGATTTGCATGGAACTAACCCGGACTGGCGTTGTTTTCAGCAGAACTACCGTGGTGTTGTTTTTTGTGCAGAAATGAAAGTTCTTCAAATGAGCTAAAACTTTTTAACAACTTTTTTTTGGATCAAAAGAGAGCCCCGAAGCTTCGTGGGAGGGCCAGAAGAGCCATGAGGAGGGCACAACCCACCAGGGCGCGCGTGGGCCCCCAGGCGCGCCCCGGTGTATCGTGCTCACCTCGAGGCCCATCTGGACGTAAGACTGACGCCAAAAATTCCTACAAATAGAGAAACCCCGAAGTCACCTTGAAAGTTCCGCCGCCGCAAGCCTCTATAGCCACCGAAAACCAATCGGGGCCCCGTTCCGGCACCTTGCCAGAGGGGGGAATCATCTCCGGTGGCCATCTTCATCATCCCGACGGCCACCACGATGAGGAGGGAGTAGTCCATCCTCGGGGCTGAGGGTTTGTACTAGTAGCTATGTGTTTAATCTCTCTCGCGCGCAATCTTGAGATGTCACGATCTTGATGTATCATGGGATTTGTTAACATAGATGGATCATATGATGTTTCTACCCTCTCTACTCTTGTTGTGATGAATTGAATCTTTACCATTTGAAGTTTTGTCATGTCGGATTGAATGTTCAGATTTGAGAACACATGATATATGTCTTGCATATGAATACCTGTGGTGACAATGGGGTATTATTTTGATTCACTTGATATATGTTATGGCACTCAACTTGCGGATTCCCGGGGTGACTTTGGGGTATTCTATGCATAGGGGTTGATGCACGTTTTTATTATCTTTTCTCCGATAGAAACTTTGGGGTCTCCTTGTAGTTCTTTGTGTGGATTGAGTATTATGAATCTGAAATTGTTTGATACATATCGTATAATTAACACATGGGTACTCACGGTGACATTGGGGTATCTAGGTGACATTAGAGTTGGTTGATTTGCATCATATGATGTTATTTTAGTACGAACTCTTGATTAGATCGATCGGAAAGAATAGCTTGCTGTTATTTTAGTACAAACTCTAGGATAGATTGATCGGAAATAATAGCTTTGAGGTGGTTTTGTACCCTACAAACAATTGCTATCTTTTGTTCTCCGCTAATAGGAACTCGGGAGTGATTCTTTATTGCACATTGAGGGATAATCATATGATCAAACTATGTTAGCATTGTTGAGAGATTGCACTAGTGAAATTATGCACCCTAGGCCTCATTTTCCATCGTTGCAATACCGTTTGTGCTCCGTTTACTATTTACTACCTTGCTGTTTTTTATTGTTCGCATTACAAAACTCATATCTACTGTCCATACTACACTTTTACCACCATCTCTTCGCCGAACTAGTGCACCTATACAATTTGCCATTGTATTGGGTGTGTTGGGGACACAAATGATTTCCTGTATTCGATTGCAGGGTTGGTTGAGAGAGATTATCTTCATCCTATGCCTCCCACAGATAGATAAACCTTAGGTCATCCACTTGAGGGAAAATTGCTGCTATCCTACAAAACTCTGCGCTTCGAGGCCCAACACGTGTCTAAAAGAATAAAGTTGCATTGTAGACATCACTAATGCATAACCCCAAAATGATAGTGGTAAATCAGTAAGATACATCATAGATCGCACCATATCTAATAAAGTACGGTTACGACGTTCGGACACACCATTACGCTGTGGTGTTCCAGGTGGCGTGAGTTGTGAAACTATTCCACATTGTTCTAAATGAAGGCCAAACTCATAAATCAAATATTCGCCTTCGCGATCAGATCGTAGAAACTTTATTTTCTTGTTATGATTATTCTCCACTTCACTCTGAAATTCTTTGAACTTCTCAAAATGTTTCAGACTTGTGTTTCATTAAGTAGATATACCTATATCTGCTCAAATCATCTGTGAAGGTCAGAAAATAACGATACCCGCCGCGAGCCTCAACACTCATCGGACCGCATACATCGGTATGTATTATTTCCAACAAGTCATTGGCTTGCTCCTTTGTTCCGGAGAATGGAGTTTTAGTCATCTTGCCCATGAGGCATGGTTCTCAAGTATCAAATGATTCATAAGCAAGTCATTCCAAAAGTCCATCTGCATGGAGTTTCTTCATGCGCTATACACCAATATGACCTAAACGGCAGTGCCAAAAATATGTTGCACTATCATTATCAACTTTGCATCTTTTGGCCTCAATATTATGAATATGTGTATCAATACAATCGAGATTCAATAAACCATTAACATTGGGTGTATGACCATAGAAGGTTTTATTCATGTAAATAGAATAAAAATTATTCTATGTCTTAAATGAATAACCATATTGCAATAAACACGATCCTATCTTATTCATTCTCAACGCAAACACCGAATAAGATTTATTTAGGTTCAACACTAATCGAGAAAGTATAGGGAGTGTGCGATGATGATCATATCAATCTTGGAACCACTTCCAACACACATCGTCACTTCTCCCTCAACTAGTCTCCATTTATTCCGCAACTCCTGTTTCGAGTTACTAATCTAAGCAACCGAACAGGTTTCAAATACCCAAGGGTTACTATGAGCACTAGTAAGGTACACATCGATAACATGTATATAAAATATACCGTTGTTCACTTTGCCATCCTTCTTATCCGTCAAATATTTGGGGCAGTTTCGCATCCAGTGACCATTTCCTTTGTAGTAGTAGCACTCAGTTTCAGGCTTAGGTCCAGCTTTGGGCTTCTTCATGGGAGTGACAACTTGCTTGCCATTCTTCTTGAAGTTCCCTTTCTTTCCCTTGCCCTTTTAATTGAAACTAGTGGTCTTGTTAACCATCAACACTTGATGCTCTTTCTTGATTTCTACCTCACCGATTTCAGCATCGCAAAGAGCTCGGGAATCTTTTTGTTATCCCTTCCACATTCTAGTTCATCACGAAGATCTAGTAGCTCGGTGATATATAGTGACTAGAGAACTCTGTCAATCACTATCTTATCTCGAAGATTAACTCCCACTTGATTAAAGCGATTTTAGTGCCCAGACATTCTGAGCACATTCTCACTAGCTGAGCTATTCTCGTCCATCTTGTAGGCAAAGTACTTGTCGAAGGTCTCATATCTCTCGACACGGGCATGAATCTGAAATACCAATTTCAGCTCTTGGAACATCTCATATCTCTCAACACGGGCATGAATCTGAAATACCAATTTCTGCTCTTGGAACATCTCATACGCTCTGCGGTGTTAAAAACGTCTTTGAAGTCCCGATTCTAAACCGTAAAGCATGGTGCACTAAACTATCAAGTAATCATCATATCGAGCTTGCCAAACGTTCATAACGTCTGCATCTACTCCTGCAATAGGTCTGTCACCTAGTGGTGCATTAAGGACATAATTCTTCTGTGCAGCAATGAGGATAATCCTCAAATCACGGACCCAGTACGCATCATTGCTACTATCATATTTCAACTTAGTTTTCTCTAGGAACATATCAAAAAACATAAGGGAGCTATAACACGAGCTATTGATCTACAACATAATTTGAAAATAATATCAGGACTAAGTTTATGATAAATTAAGGTTCAATTAATCATATTACTTAAGAACTCCCACTTACATTGACATCCCTTAAGTCATCTAAATGATATGTGATTCAAATCAACTAAACCATGTCTGATCATCACGTGAGATGGAGTAGTCATCTGTGGTGAACATCTCTATGTTGATCAGATCTACTATATGATTCACGTTCGACATTTCAGTCTCTAGTGTTCTGAGGTCATGTCTGTACATGCTAGGCTCGTCAAGGTTAACCTGAGTGTTCCACATGTACAAAAATTTCTCGCACCCATTGTATGTGAACGTAGAGCCTATCACAGCCGATCATCACGTGGTGTCTCAGCAGGAAGAACTATCGCAACGATGCATACTCAGGGAGAACACTTATACCTTGAAATTTTAGTTAACGGATCGTCTTATAATGCTACCGTTGTACTAAGAAAAATAAGATGCATAAAAGATAAACATCACATGCAATCAGAATATGTGACATGATATGGCCATCGTCATCTTGTGCTTTTGATCTCCATCTCCAAAGCATCATCGTGATCTCCATCATCACAGACTCGACACCTTGATCTCCATCGTAGCATCGTGGTCATATCGCCAACTATTGCTTCTACAACTATCAATACCGCTTAGTGATAAATTAAAGCAATTACATGGCCTTTGCATTTCATACAATAAAGCGACAACCATAAGGCTCCTACCAGTTGCCAATAACTTTTACAAAACATGATCAACAACAACGTATATCACATCATGTCTTGACCATATCACATCACAACATGCCCTGCAAAAACAAGTTAGACGTCCTCTACTTTGTTGTTGCAAGTTTTACGTGGCTGCTACGGGGTTCTAGCAAGAACCGTTCCTACCTACGGTAGAAAAACACGACGGTGATTTATCAAGTTTGTTGTTTTAACCTTCAACAAGGACCGGACGCAGTCAAATTCGATTAAACTAAAGTTGGAGAAATAGACACCCGCCAGCCACCTTTATGCAAAACTAGTTGCATGTCTGTCGGTGGAACCGATCTCATGAACGTGGTCATGTAAGGTTGGTCCGAGCCGCTTCATCCAACAATTCCGTCGAATCAAAATAAGACATTGTTGGTAAACAGTATGACGATCACCTCCCACAACTCTTTGTGTTCTACTCGTGCATAACATCTACGCATAAACCTGGCTCTGATACCACTGTTGGGGAACGTAGCATGCAATTTAAAAAAATTTCTGCGCTCACACAAGATCTATCTAGGAGATGCAATAGCAACGAGAAGGGGAGAGTGTGTCTACGTAACCTCGTACAACGAAAGCGGAAGCGTTTGACAACACGGTTGATGTAGTCAAACTTCTTCTTGTTCTGACCGATCAAGTGTCGAATGTACGACACCTCCGAGTTCTGCACACGTTCAACGCGATGACGTCCCTCGCCCTCTTGATCCGACAAGGTGTCGAGGAAGTAGATGAGTTCCGTCAGCACGACGGTGTGGTGATGGTGATGGTGAAGTAATCCACGCAGGGCTTCGCCTAAGCACTACGAAGATATGACCGGTGGTGTAAACTGTGGTGGGGGGCGCCGCACACGGCTATCAGTTGTTGCTGTGTGTTCTAGGCGCCCCCTCCCCATGTATATATAGGTGGGAGGAAGCATCCCTAGAGGCACCCCAAGTAGGAGGAATCCTACTTGGGCTCTTGCCCTAGGCTGGCGCCCCCCTTTCCTTCTTTTGGCGATTAGAGGAAGGAAGGAGGAGGTGGCGCCCCCCTTTTCCTTTCTTCCACCAAGGGGGAAAGGTAGGAGCAGGTGGCGCCCCTTCCTATCCTTCCTCTAGAGCCTGCGGCCAAGGAAAGGGGCTCACGAGTCCCTTGTGGGCTGGGCTGTCCCTCCCTCGGCCCATTAAGCCCATATCTTTACCTGGGTTGCCCGAAACTCCTTTCCGGTGACCCGATATGTACCCAGTACCCTCCGGAACACTTCCGGTGTCCGCATACTATCGCCCTATATATCAATCTTTACCTCTCGACCATTTCGAGACTCCTCATCATGTCCGTGATCTCATCCGGGACTCGAATAACATTCAGTCACCAAATCACATAACTCATATAATACGAAATCGTCATCGAATGTTAAGCGTGCGGACCCTACGGGTTTGAGAACTATGTAGACATTACTGAGACACCTCTCCGGTCAATAACCAATTGCGGAACTTGGATGCTCATATTGTCTCCCACATATTCTACAAAGAACTTTATTGGTCGAACCGTTATGACAACATATGTTATTCCCTTTGTCCATCGGTATGTTACTTGCCCGTGATTCGATCGTCGGTATCTTGATACCTAGTTCAATCTCATTACCGCCAAGTCTCTTTACTAGTTCCATAATGCATCATCCTGCAATTAACTCATTAGTCACTTTGCTTGCAAGGCTTCTTAGGATATGTATTACCGAGAGGGCCTAGAGATACCTCTCTGATACTCAGAGTGACAAATCCTAATCTTGATCTATGCGAATCCAACAAACACCTTCGGAGATACCTGTAGAGCATCTTTATAATCACCCAGTTACGTTGTGACGTTTGATAGCACACAAAGTATTCCTCCGCTATCCGGGAGTTGCATAATCTCATAGTCAAAGGAATATGTATATGACATGAAGAAAGCAATAGCAATAAAACTGAACGATCAATATGCTATGCTAACGGATGGATCTTGTCCATCACATCGTTCTCCTAATGATGTGATCCCATTCATCAAATGACAACACATGTCTATGGTTAGGAAACTTAACCATCTTTGATTAACGAGCTAGTCTAGTAGAAGTTTACTTGGGACATGGTGTTTTGTCTATGTATCCACACATGTATCAAGTTTTCGGTTAATACAATTCTAGCATGAATAATAAAAATTTATCATGATATAAGGAATTATAAAATAACAAATTTATTATTGCCTCTAAGGCATATTTCCTTCACTAGCTACTAGCTATGGACCCGTAGGTCTGTGGTAAACTACTCACACTTCATTGGAAGGGCATTAGAATTGATGTAGAAGCCCTCCGTGATTGAATCCCCCACCGGCAGGGTGCCAGAAAAGGTCCCTAGATGGGATCTCACAGGTACAGAAGGTTGCGGTGGTGGAATTGTGTTTTCGTGGATTCCTTTGGTGGTTTGGGGATATATGGGAATTTATCGGTGAGAGAATTAGGTCAGGAGGATCATGGGGGCCACAAGGGTGAGGTCATGGCCTACCCCCTAGGCGCGCCCTCCATCCTTGTGGCCTCCTCGTGGATCCTTTGACTTCATCTCCAGGTCTCCTGGTTGTCTTCTGGTCAAGAAAAATCATCGCGAAGATTCCATTCCTCTTGGACTTCGTTTGGCATTCCTTATCTGCGAAACTCAAAAACAAGGGAAAAACAGGAACTGGCACTGGACTCTAGGTTAACAGGTTAGTCCGAAAATAATATAAAATAGCATAGTAATGCATATAAAACATCAAAAAAATATAATATAATAGCATGGAACAATAAAAAATTATAGATACGTTGGAGACGTATCTACGGGCTCGGCCACGGGTGTGCGGCTGCACCAGCCGCGGCGCCCAGCGCGCAACGATCAGGGCGTCGAAGGGCTGTGGGGCCAGGGGTGTCACCTAGGAGGCGTGAGCGGCCCAGCGCTCGGCCCGATCTCGACGAGCTCTCGTCATGGGCGAAGCAGGCAAGAATGGGTCAAGACTGGCAGAGAGGTGGGCCTTCGACATGCCCCCTACCTGGTGCGCCAAATGTCAGATTCAGGGCTCCATAGACCTAAGAAGGTTCAAACTGTGGGGCGTGTGCGAAGAACTCAATGTCTCGAGCTCACCATTTTGTCACCCTATAGCCTAGCCTAACCGGATTCGTGTGAGCAATGAAGAAGATGAACACGACAGTTTACCCAGGTTCGGGCCACCGAGCGGTGTAATACCCTACTCCTGCTTTGTGGTGGATTGGCATCACGAGGGGCTGAGGATAAACTAGTACAGTGGATGAATAGACTCCGGAGGGTGAGAGTGAGTCGACCAGGGTGGCAATCCGTTGATCGAGGGTGAGAGTCCGTTCCCACTCTACGGTGGTGGCTAACCTATATTCATAGTGGCCTCAATCCTCTTCCCAAACTTAGGCGGGAAGAGATTCCACAGTGGCCAATTCCAAGGGGGGCATGTAGTACATCTTATCATACCAAAAGGTGGTCTTCGCCTGCAAAGCTTCTGGTCATAATGCAGCGACAGGCTCAGTGATCACATCCGTCCTGCCGCGCCCGTGGTCTTGGTCTCGTTGCACCAGAACGGAAACCTTTAGTAGATTCCTCGTGAACCCGCTGTCGGTGTCAAAACCGGCGAATCTCGGTTCGGGGGTCCCGAACTATGCGTCTAAAGCTGATGGTAACAAGAGGCGGGGGACACAATGTTTACCCAGGTTCGGACCCTCTCTATGGAGGTTATACCCAACTTCCTGCTTGACTGATCTTGATGATATAAGTATTACAAGAGTTGATCTACCACGAGATCGCAGAGGCTAAACCCTAGAAGCTAGCCTATGATTATGATTGTTGTTGTCGTACAGACTAAACCCCCCAGTTTATATAGACACCGGAGGGGGGCTAGGGTTACACAGAGTCAGTTACAGAGAAGGAAATCTACATATCCGAATTGCCAAGCATGCCTTCCACGCAAAGGAGAGTCCCACCCAGACACGGGACGAAGTCTTCAATCATGTATCTTCATAGTCCAACAGTCTGGCATAAGCATATAGTCCGGCTGTCCGAGGACCCCCTAATCAAGGACTCCCTTAGTAGCCCCTGAACCAGGCTTCAATGACGATGAGTCTAGCACGCAGATTGTCTTCGGCATTGCAAGGCGGGTTCCTTCTCTGAATACTCCAAAGAAGATCTTGAACACAAGAATCGTGTCCGGCTCTGCAAAACAAGTTCCACATACCACCTTAGAGAGCACAATATTCCACAAGTCTAATATGCTGACAAATTTCCCATAGCATGACCTCACGCCGCGGCCCGGTCATTATTCCAACTGTTTTTCTCAACCTCCTACTGCGCATCTTGTGAGGCGGTTTTATTGGCACGTCTTGTCGAAGCAGAGATTGTGTCCCCTTATCACGGATTCTCATCAATACGGGTGTGGGTAACCCAACCGTGCCATCAACACGGTGGCTGGGGAATAAGCCGGTTTCCAGGGCAAGCGGGGAGGCGCAGGATCTCTGCTGCCTTTATAAGGAGATAACGATTCCCCTTTCTCACCCACGCCTTCTTCTTCCTCTGCTCATCCATTCTCTCTCGCTCGAGCTCCAGCGCTCAAGCATTCTCCTTCTCCGCCCACAAAGGCCCTCCGAAAATGTCTGGATCTAGAGCTAGAGGCAAGTGCATGGCCTCTACCGTCCGGGAGAAGGATATCAAGAAACTTCGGGAGGCTGGGTATCTGGCCAAGAAGATTGGCCACCGTCTTCCGACGGCGGGACATATTGTCCCTACTCCGGAACCCCATGCGAGGGTTGTATTCCTCCCCCACTTTGTCCGCGGGCTAGGGTTTCCCCTCCACCCATTTGTTTGCGGCATTATGTATTACTATGGGATCGATTTTCATGATCTATCCCCCGATTCCTTCCTCAACATCTCGACATTCATTGTCATGTGCAAGGCCTTTCTCCGCATCTCGCCACACTTTGGCTTATGGCTGAAGATTTTCAATGTGAAGCCCAAGGTAGTGAGCGGCGAGCACGCCGAGTGCGGAGGAGCCATGGTGAGCAAGATGTCCAACGTCACATGGCCATCAGGTACCTTCAATGATTCCATCAAAGGTAGGCAACAACAGTGGTTCTACGTCACTGAGCCATGCGGCACAAAATGGGTCGCAGCTCCCGAATTCCGATCCGGAGCTCCATTGCGGCTTACATCCTGGCCCAAGAAGGGCCTAAACTGGTCTTCGCCTGATGAGTTGTCGGTGCTCCAGACGCGCGTCAAGGGTATGGAAGATAAGAATATCAAAGTTGTCAACGTGGTCCAGGTGATGTTAGTTCGCCGAATTCTCCCTTGCCAACACAGGGCTTGCAATTTATGGGAATACGACCCGGCCAAGCACCATACCCTACTAGGGTTCTTCGACTCATCGCACGAAGACATCTGGAAAGTGCTCTTTAAGTCTGGCAAATCGTGGCCGGACTCAGCCGAGGACCACGGGTATCAACTAACCCGACCTGAAAGTTCGGTAAGTCTCCATATGTTGGCAAGCCACGTGCTTTATCTGTATAATCCAAGGGAAATGCTCAATGTATTTTTCCACAACTCTCCTAGGGCTGGACGGAGAAGGCAGGGCAGATCTACTGCCTGGCCCCGCTGCCTGAAGAACCAGACGGCCCACTTCTAACGAAGATGCTGGTCCCGGTGCTTTACAAGGCGCCGAAGAAGAAAACCGAGAAAGAGGTTAAAGAGACCAGGGGCGGCCATCGTCGCCAAGGAACTTCGGACACAGTATCCGAAGACTCCGAGGCCCGCTCTTCCTCCAAAGAGGACGAGGAAGAAGAGGAAAGCCGATCCCCCCCCCCAGTGGGGGGAAGAAAGAAAAGGACGACCTCCACACACTTGGAGGCTGAGTCACCCAAGAAGGGAAAAACTCCCTTTCCATAGGAATCTGCCGCCACCACTGACAGCAGCCCGGAGTGGGATCCCAGGGTTATGCCCCTGGTGAAATCGTGAGTATATAAAATCCGGATACGTTTATGTATCCAGACTATCATATAGCGTTTAATGCCTCGAGGTACGCCTTCTTTTGCAGTCCAGCCAGGTCCCGCGCCGAACAATCCTCATCGGAGGATTTACTGGGTTCGGATGCTATGGACAGCGGGACACCTCCGAAGGCACCCTCCCCAAAACGCGTGAACGACACCGAGGCATCGTCCCAGAGGGACCCATGCCGAGGAGGGGGTGAGAAGACCGTCAAGGCGGCGCCAAGGGGTCAAACCTTGGCAGCCGGACACACGGGAGAAAAGGCTCCCATGGACACCGACGGCGGGGGCTATCTTGAATTCGGCCCCCAGCCGGACACAATTCTGGAGACTAACACGACTCCAGAATCAGACAAGCAGCCTCCCATGATAGGAGGGGGTGCGCCTGTTCCACCGGCAACCTCTGCCCAACTAGAGGTGTCGGATACCTTATCAGCAGCGCTGAAGAGCGCCTCCATCATTGAAGAACACCGAGCCCTTATGGGTGCGGTGATTGAGAAGATTCAGTCTGCGGAAAGCGGGCTGAATGAAGCCTGCATTAGCCTTATAACGGGCTTTGAGGTATGTTGTGATGTATCGGAGAGTGTCATAGTATAGATAGTAGCCCCTGATACACTGTTCGGTGTTCGAAAGAAAGAACTGGACAGAGGATCAAATATATGTTCGCAGGAGACTTACCTTGTGGCACCTCTCCTTGTTTTATTTTTTATTTTTTATAAGCAGGCGTCTGTAGCGACCACCGCCTCTCATACTGCTGAAGTCTCCAGACTGAAGCAGAGTCTGGAGCGGGCCGAAGAAAAACTTGGCCAGGTGAAAAAGTAGTTGGAGGATAACCAAGGTATGCAAAAACCTTGTTCACGTTCGGCGCGAATGAATAATTGAGTATGATGAAAAAAATTCATGATGTGCTCCAGGGGCAACGGCCGAAGTTGAGGCTCTTAAGAAGGCGGTGGCCGAGGCCGAGAAGAAGGCAGCCACAGAGCAGGCTCTTCATGGAAAGCACGAGGCCAAGGTCCTTGAAGTTGAGCAAGAGCTCCAAGAGGCCGTGAAGAAGTGTGAGACCTTGGAGCAGAGTTTAACGGAGAAAGAATCCGAACTCACCAAGGCTCGTCAAGCCGCACACGATACCCGGGGCGAAGCCCAAGGCACCCTGCTGGAAATCCAGGAGGCGAGGGAGATCGCGGCGGGTAAGGCTTTTTCCATGTAAAGCGAACATTTGAGGGGAGAAAATCAGGTTACTAATTTGAATTCGGATTTATCTAGGGGTGTTTGCGGAACTGCCGCGTAGCATATTTGATGCCGCACAATTCTACCGAGCCGATGAAAGGAGCACTGCCGGGAAGCTCTTCAGGTCGCAGTATCTGGCGCCAGAGTATCCACTGCCCTTTGCCGATCAACTAAAACAGCTGATCGAACTGCATAGGGTGGTCGAACTAGCCATGAAGGATTTAATTATCCGGCTATGGCCCGCCGAGCCAATTCCCAGCAGCTACTTCGGGCTCGTGAAGCGGCTTGTAAGTGCCAGCCCTCGACTTGAAGTCATCAAGCGGTCGGTCTGTATGGAGGGTGCACGACTGGCCTTCGCCCGCGCAAAGGTGCACTAGGCGAAGATGGATGCTGAAAAGCTGATGACCGAAGGACCGCCTGCGGGGAAGGAGCACCGCAAGCCCGAGTTATATTATGATAGTGTCCTTTATCCCTCCTTGTAGCGGAGCAATGTGCCAAGGACATTATATTCCCATGAATGCATTCATGTTGTCCTATGTAATGTTGAACAAGGTCGTTTAAATGATAGAATGCCTGTTATTTGAAAATTTTACCTCCAGTGCGGCTGTTTTGTATATTAACCCTGAGAGTTGGCCAGTCGTCAGCTTCTGCCCCCACGTAGAAAGTACGGGGTTGTTCGGGATAAATCTGAGCAATCTTTACCCCAGTTTTGGGTCCTTGAAGGAGGTGTTCAGCGCAACGAACCAGGCAATCGGACTATAAGGCTTTATCACCCTAACTTAGCCATAGGAGTTTTACGAAAGAAAGGTAGGTGCATCCCCTGGTGTTTGGAAGACCGCGCTAGGGGCTCTATAAGCACCTGATCGGAAGGAAAAAAAAGTCGATCCGTCGCACGCAGCATTAGTTATCGCATAATGCGGAATAAATCCTTAAAGATTTTGTAACCTCTCGAACAGCTGACCAGCTCTCGCCGTATCATGACAGTCAGTTTTCGGCTTTCTCTACTGAGGCGCTCGTCCGGAAGAATCGGGACGCAATCACAGTAGTTCTCCCTTTACTACCCTAGCCGATATAGCGAAACGTAGGGTAGCAAGCACAGGAGCCGGACAACCCAACTATTGACCCAAGACATGATTCGGAGCCGATGCATATAATGCTATAAGTTCAGGGTGCCGAACGACCGTGAAGGTATTTGGACTTTATTGCCGTATTATGGGTACAACGAGGCCTCTGGCATATTACGGCGTACCGTAGTGTACGGATGCCGTTTGGCAAAGAATATGAATAAAAAAAGAATAGCAAGTAAGCGTTATGTAAAGCCACATGTTGTAATTGAATAATACGTCGATGCGTAAGAGTACAAGTAATGTGATAAAAAGAAATATGACTTCAGAACCTGCTGAGACCAGGGGAGGGAGGCTGTGTGCGTATCCGGGTAGTAATCGGATGTTCATCAAGGGGAATATCTAAGGATTCCCTTACGCGTTCGAGTTGTTTACCTCCTTGGTATGTTCGTCCCCTCATGGGTCTGGTCGCCATGTCGCCTGTGATGGCCTACACAATAGTGGACCTGCAAAGAAAATGAAAAATGTTTGTGTGCCACGGAGCGGTTAAACCGCAGTGAGTGGCCTATCCGGGCATTTTGAGCTTAAGATAAGCATAATGTGGCACCGCGTTGAATTGAGCGAACGCGGTTCGTCCGAGCAGTGCATGATAGCTGCTGCAAAAAGGGATGATATCAAAGGTTAACTCTTTGTTGCGGTAGTTATCCGGGTGTCCGAAGACTACTTCCAGAGTGACGGAGCCTGTACAGCGGGCCTCCACCTCTGGTATCACACCTTTAAAGGTGGTTTTAGTGGGTTTTATCTTTGAAGGATCGATACTCATCCTGCGCACTGTATCCTGATAAAGCAGGTTCAGACTGGTGCCTCTGTCCATAAGGACTCGTGTGAGGTGGAATCTGTCAATTATTGGGTCAAGGACTAATGCGGCTGAGTCGCCCTACGAATATTGGCCGGCCGATCCTTGTTGTCAAAGGTGATCTGGCCCGACGACCATGGGTTGTATTTTGGGGAGACTAGCTCCGTTGCATCGTCATCCCTAAGTGTGCGCCTCCGCTCCCGCTTGGGAATATGGGTGGTGTTTATCATATTCACCGTTTTAATTTGCGGCGGAAACTTCTTCTGCCCTCCAGTGTTCGGTGGCCTGGGCTCCTCGTTGTCATCATCACTTTGTGACCCCTTCTCCTTGTTTTTGGCACCTGACATGCCGGCTTGTTTGAAGACCCAACATTCTCTGTTGGTATGATTGGCTGGTGTTCCTGGGGTGCCGTGAATTTGGGATGGACTGTTGAGTATACGGTCCAGACTGGACGTGCCCGGACTGTTTCTTTTAAATGGCCTCTTTCGTTGACCGGACTTGGAGCCACTGAGTCCTGCATTGATGGCTGTGTCTTCGGCATTTTCGCCATTATTCCGCCGCTTGTGTTTGCTGCGTTGGGGCTTGCTGTTGTTATTTCTTGGTTCAGAAGTCCTAGGTTTGCTTGAGGTGTTGTTGCTACGAGCCAACCAGCTGTCCTCGCCCGCACAAAAGCGGGTCATGAGTGGCGTGAGGGCTGCCATGGATTGCGGTTTCTCTTGGCCAAGGTGTCGGGCAAGCCACTCGTCATCGATGTTATGCTTAAAGGCCGCTAGGGCTTCGGCATCCGGATAGTCGACAATTTGGTTCTTTTTAGTTAAGAATCGGGTCCAGAATTTCCTGGCTGACTCTTCGGGCTGTTGGGTTATGTGACTTAAGTCATCAGCGTCCGGTGGTTGCACATAAGTGCCCTGGAAGTTATCCAGGAATGCGTCTTCCAGGTTCTCCCAACTGCCAATGGAGTTTGCCGGCAGACTATTCAGCCAATGCCGAGCCGGTCCCTTGAGTTTCTGTGGGAGGTACTTGATGGCATGTAGATCATCTCCGCGGGCCATGTGAATGTGGAGAAGGAAATCTTTGATCCATATCGCGGGTTCTATTGTTCCATCATATGGTTCGATATTCACGGGCTTAAACCCTTCTGGGAATTCATGCTCCATTACTTCATCAGTGAAGCATAGGGGGTGGGCGGCACCTCTATGCCGGGCTACATCACGACGCAGTTCCAATGAGTCTGTTCTGCTGTATTCGGCCCAGCGGATTTGTGTTTAGTATATCCGGCGTGGCGGTCATCATCACGTGTTGGGGCGCGCCCCCGCGATCCGTAGATCGATCTTGATTGTCCTACTTTGTTTTCCAGTTCGTCCCGCAGGTTATGCGTGTAGCCCCGGGCCTTCGTGTTTTTGTTTGATTGGCAACAGGGTGCGGGCTGGTGTTCGGGTTGACACGCTGCTTTATCTCGGCCACGGGGTGGTCGGTCAGCCGCATTGCGCTGGTAGTATAGGCTCTAGTGCCTCATCCTCGAATTGAGCTAACAACCTGCGCCTCGGGTAGCTTTTGGTTGGGCGCTCGAGTCCGTATTCCTCGGCCACCAGGACCTCAGTCCATCTGTCAGTTAGCAGATCTTGATCAGCTTGAAGCTATTGCCGCTTTTTCTTCGGGCTCTCTGCAGTTGCTATAAGCCGGCGCTTGAAGCGCTCCTGCTCGACGAGATCCTCAGGCACGGTAAATTCATCGTCGCCGATGCTCACCTCTTCTTCGGAGAGAGGCATATAGTTGTCGTCCTCCGAGTCTTCATCCATTGCCTGTTCATCAGGGCTAGCTTTCCCGTCCTCCCGTCTGGCTTGTTCGAAACATGGCATGGCGAGATTGTTTTCGTCTTCGGCATCATCCGGAGTGCTATTCTCTCTTGTGCCGGTATCTTTGTTTTTGCTATGGCGAGGTTTAGAGCGGCGCCGCTGACATCAGCACTTAGGTTGCTTCTCAAGAGGGTCATCCTCCGCTGCGTCCTTTTGATCCTCGCCATTATTTTCTTTGGGTGTGTCCACCATATATATATCATATGATGAGGTGGCTGTCCAGCGCCCTATGGGCGGCGGTTCCTGTTCTTCTCCAGCATCGTCGTCCATACTGTTGATGTCTTCAAATTCGAAATCAAGCATGTCGGTTAGGTCATCGACAGTGGCTATTAAGTGGGTGGTGGGTGGGTAACGAATTCCTTCGTCGTCCGCTTCCCACTCGAGCCGGACATAGTTCGGCCAAGAGTCTCCTGACAGGGAAAGAGATTTTAATGAATTTAGCACATCGCCTAAGGGCGAGTGCAGAAAGATGTCCGCGGAGCTAAACTCCATGATCGGTGCCCAGCCAGATCCGATGGGCACGGATGTACGCGGTTCGGAGCCTATGGCCGGAGACGAGTCTGAGGGTCCGATGACACAGACCTCATTGGAAGTGGAATCTGTGTTTGGCTCTAACGCCGTTGAGTGTGCGGCCTCCGTGGCGGGGTCCATCCTCCTGTCCTCGGACGCCACAATTTGTACTGGATCTAAAGCCAGGGGCAGCTGCAGGTGTGATCTCCTGAACGTTGTCTGACGACAGATCTAGGTCATGCTCATCGCGACAGTGGGGTGCACCTGTCATGAACTCGAACCCATCGAAGATCAAGTCTCCGCGGATGTCGGCAGTGTAGTTCAGGCTTCCAAACCTGACCTGATGGCTAGGGGCGTAGCTATCGATCTGCTCCAGATGGCCAAGCGAGTTGGCCCGCAGTGCGAAGCCGCTGAATACGAAGATCTGTCCGGGGAGGAAAACCTCACCCTGGACCGCATCATTGTAGATGATCGAGGGGGCCATCAAGCCTTATGGTGACAACACAGTGGAACTCTCAACGAAAGCACCAATGTTGGTGTCAAAACCGGTGGATCTCGGGTAGGGGGCCCCGAACTGTGCATCTAAGGCTGATGGTAATAGGAGGCGGGGGACACAATGTTTACCCAGGTTCAGGCCCTCTCTATGGAGGTAATACCTTACTTCCTGCTTGATTGATCTTGATGATATGAGTATTACAAGAGTTGATCTACCATGAGATCGCAGAGGCTAAACCCTAGAAGCTAGCCTATGATTATGATTGTTGTTGTCCTACGGACTAACCCCCCCCCCCCCGGTTTATATAGACACCAGAGGGGGGCTAGGGTTACACATAGTCGGTTACAGAGAAGGAAATCTACATATCCGAATTGCCAAGCTTGCCTTCCACGCAAAGGAGAGTCCCACCCGGACACGGGGCGAAGTCTTCAATCTTGTATCTTCGTAGTCCAACGGTCCAACATAAGCATATAGTCCCGCTGTCCGAGGACCCCCTAATCCAGGACTCCCTCACCCGCGCATGTCCTTGCTTCCTTAGTACCAACGGGGAAACTGTGCCATCTATGCCTGCTGGCACCCGCCTAGCCTTGGTCGTCATGGCTTGCGTCATGATAGCCTCATGGGGCAGGGTACCTGCATAGAAATCTCCGCTCCTCGAGAGGCCGCCTGGGGAGGCCGCTCCTTCTGGAGGTCTTGACGTTGTCCGCCTCACGAGGCTTGGCCCCTCGCAAGGGTCTTGTCTTGATGGTCTTGTAGATGGGCCGTACCAGGCCGTTGAAGGAGCCACGTCATGGGCCGCAGGCAGGCAAGACTGGGTACCCTGGTTCCCAGAACGCCAACGTTATGCATTATGTCCTTGATGCACCGCTAGGTGATAGACCAGCTGCAGGAGCTAATGCAGATGTTAAGAACATCTGGCAAGCTCGATCTGATGACTACTCAGTAGTTCAGTGTGCCATGTGATACGTCTCCAACGTATCTATAATTTTTGATTGTTCCATGCTATTATATTACCTGTTTTGGATGTTTATGCGCCCCCCACCCTAGTGGGCCCCTCGAGGCTCCACCGACCTACTTCTACCTCCTACATATATCCACGTATCCCGAGAACATCCAAGAGCACCACGAAAACCTAATTCCACCGCCGCAACCTTCTGTATCCATGAGATCCATCTTGGAGCCTTCTTCGGCGCTCCGCCGGAGGGGGAATCGACCAAGGAGGGCCTCTAAATCATCTCCAAGGCCTCTCCGATGAGTTGTGAGTACTTTACCACATACCTTCGGGCCCATAGTTATTAGCTAGATGGCTTCTTCTCTCTCTTTGAATCTCAATACCAAGTTCTCCTCGATCTTCTTGGAGATCTATTCGATGAAACTCTTTTTGCGGTGTGTTTGTCGAGATGCGATGTATTGTGGGTTTATGATCAAGTTTATCTATGAGAACTAGTTGAATCTTCTCTGAATTCTTTTATGTGTGATTGGTTATCTTTGCAAGTCTCTCCGAATTATCAGTTTGATTTGGCCTACTAGATTGATCTTTCTTGCAATGGGAGAAGTGCTTAGCTTTGGGGTCAATCTTGCGGTGTCCTTTCCCAGTGATAGCCGCGGCAGCAAGGCACGTATTGTATTGTTGCCATCAAGGATAAAAATATGGTGTTTACATCATATTGCTTGAGTTTATCCCTCTACATCATGTCATCTTTCTTAATGCGTTACTCTGTTCTTATGAACTTAATACTCTAGATGCAGGCAGGAGTCGGTCGATGTGTGGAGTAATAGTAGTAGATGCAGAATCGTTTCGATCTACTTGTTGCGCACGCGATGCCTATATTCATGATCATGCCTAGATAATCTCATAACTATGCACTTTTCTATCAATTGCCTGACGGTAATTTGTTCACCCACTGTAATACTTATGCTATCTTGAGAGAAGCCACTAGTGTAATCTATGGCCCCCGGGTCTATCTTTTATCATATAAGTTTCCAATCTACTTTTATTTGCATCTTTTACTTTCCAATCTATATTATAAAAATACCAAAAATATTTATCTTATCTTATTATCTCTATCAGATCTCACTTTTGCAAGTTACCGTGAAGGGATTGACAACCCCTTTATCGCGTTGGTTGCGAGGTTCTTGTTTGTTTGTGTAGGTATGAGGGACTTTTGAGGAGCCTCCTACTGGATTGATACCTTGGTTCGCAAAAACTGAGGGAAATACTTCCGCTACTTTGCTGCATCACCCTTTCCTCTTCAACAGAAAACCAACGCAGTGCTCAAGAGGTAGCACCATGCTTTACGGCATGGAACCAGGCCTTCAAAAGTGTTTTGAACGCCACTGAGCATATGATATGTTCCAAGATCTGAAATTGATATTTCAAGAATGCCGAGGTTGAGAGATATGATGTCTCCAACAAGTTCTTTAGTTGTGAGATGGAGGATAACTGTTCTGTCAGAGAACACATACTCAGAATGTCTGGGTACGACAACCACTTGACTGAGCTGGCAATTGATCTTCCAGGTGACTGTGTTACTGATAGAGCTCTTCAGTCACTTCCACCAAGCTACAAAGGCTTCGTGATGAACTATAATATGCAAGGGATGACGAAGCGATTCCTGGGCTCTTCGCAATGCTGAAATCGACGGAGGTAGAAATCAAGAAAGAGCATCAAGTGTTGATGGTTAACAAGACCACAAGTTTTAAGAAAAAAGGCAAGGTATATAAAGGGAACTTCAAGAAGAATGGCAGGCAAGTTGCCTCTCTCATGAAGAAGCCCAGAGCAGGACCCAATCCTGAAACTAAGTGCTTCTGCTGCAAAGGAAATGGTCACTAGAAGCGGAACTGCCCCAAGTACTTAGCAGATAAGAAGGATGGAAAAGTGAACAAAGGTATATTTGATATACATGTTATTGATGTGTCCCTTACTAATGCTCGTAGTAGTGCCTGGGTATTTGATACTGGTTTGGTTGCTCATAATTGTAACTCGAAACAAGAGGTGCGGAGTAAATGAATATTGTCTACGGACGGGGTGACGATGCCCGTCGGAAATGGTTTGGTTGATGTGATCGCGGTCGGCACGCTACCTCTACATCTACCTTTGGGATTAGTTTTAGAACTCAATCATTGTTATTCCGTGCCAGCGTTGAGCATGAACATTATATCGGGATCTTGTTAATTGTGAAACGGTTATTCATTTAAGTCAGAGAATAATGGTTGTTATCTTTATATGAGTAACATCTTTTATAGTCATGCACCGTTAGTGAATGGTCTATTATTGTTGAATCTCAATCGTAGTGATACCCATATTAAAAATATTGATGCCAAAAGATGCAAAATTGATAATGATAGAGCAACATACTTGTGGCACCGCCGTTTAGGTCATATTGGTGTAAAGCGCATGTAGATACTCCATGTGGATGAACTTTTGGAATCACTTGATTCTGAATCATTTGATACTTGTGGACCATGCCTCATGGGTAAGATGACTAAAACTCCGTTCTCGGGAACAACGGAGTGAGATAATGACTTATTGGAAATAATACATACCGTTGTATGAGGTCCGATGAGTGTTGAAGCATGCGGTGGGCGTCGTTAGTTTCTGACCTTCACAGATGATTTGACTAGGTATGGATATATCTACTTAATGAAACACAAGTCTGAAACTTTTGAAAATTTTAAAGAATTTTAGAATGAAGTGGAGAATCATCGTAACAAGAAATTAAAATTTTTACAATCCAATCGTGGAGGTGAATATTTGAGTTACGAGTTTGGCTTTCATTTAGAGCAATGTGGAATTGTTTCACAACTCACACCACCCGGAACACCATAGCGTAATGGTGTGTCTGAACATCGTAACCGTACTTTACTAGATATGGTGCGTTCTATGATGTCTCTTACCGATTTGCCTTTGTCATTTTGCGGTTATGCATACAGCTGCATTCACGTTAAATAGGGCACCGTGTAAATCCACTAAGACGACACCGTATGAATTATGGTTTGGCAAAAAACCTAAGCTGCCGTTTCTTAAAGTTTGGGGATGTGACGCTTATATCCAAAGGCTTCAGCCTGATTAGCTCGAACCCAAAGCGGAGAAGTGTGTCTTCATAGGATACCCTAAAGAAACTATTGGGTATTCCTTCTACCACGGATCCAAAGGCAAGATCTTGTTTGCTAACAATGGGTCATTTCTAGAGAAGGAGTTTCTCTCAAAAGAAGTGAGTGGGAGGAAAGTAGAACTTGATGAGGTAGTTGTACCTTCTCTCGAATTGGAAAGTAGCACATCAGAGAAAACCGTTCCCGTGATGCCTACACCAACCAGAGAGGAAGCAAATGATGGTCACGAAACTTCACATCGAGTTGCTACTGAACCTCGTAGGTTGACCAGAACACATACCGCACTAGAGTGGTACAGAAATCATGTCCTGGAAGTCATGTTTTTTGACAACGGTGAACCTACGACCAATAAAGAAGCTATGATGAGCCCGGATTCCGATAAATGGCTTGAGGCCATGAAATCAGAGATAGGATCCATGTATGAGAACAGAGTGTGGACTTTGGTGGACCTTCCCGATGATCGACAAGCGATTGAGAATAAATGGATCTTCAAGAGGAAGACAAACGCTGATGGTAATATCACCGTCTACAAAGCTCGACTTTTTGCAAAAGGTTTTCGACAAGTTCATGGAGTTGACTACGATGAGCCTTTCTCACCTGTAGTGAAGCTTAAGTCTGTCAGAATCATGTTAGAAATTGCCGCATTTTATGATTATGAAATCTGGAAAATGGACATCAAAACTATATTCCTTAACGAGTTTCTTAAAGAAGAGTTGTATATGATGCAACCAGAAGGTTTTGTCGATCCTAAGGATGCTAACAAAGTGTGCAAGCTCCAGTGATCCATCTATGGACTGGTGCAAGCATCTCGGAGTTGTAATATATGATTTGATGAGGTGATCAAAGCATTTGGTTTTATACAGACTTATGGTGAAGCATGTATTTACAAGAAAGTGAGTGGGAGCTCTGTAGCATTTCTTATATTATATGTGGATGACATATTGCTGATCGGAAATGATATAGAATTTCTGGATAGCATAAAAGGATATTTGAATAAGAATTTTTCAATGAAATACCTCGGGTGAAGCTGCTTACATATTGGGCATCAAGATCTATAGGGATAGATCGAGACGCTTAATAGGACTTTCACAAAGCACCTACCTTCACAAAATTCTGAAGAAGTTCAAAATGGACCAATCAATGAAAGGATTTTTGCCTGTGTTGCAAGGTGTGAAATTGAGTAAGACTCAAAGTCCGACCACGGCAGAAGATTGTGAGAGAATGAAAGTCATTCCCTATGCCTCAGCCATAGGTTCTATTATGTATGTCATGTTGTGTACCAGACCTGATGTGTGCCTTGCCATAAGTTTGGCAGGGAGGTACCAAAGTAATCTAGGAGGGGATCACTTGACAACTGTCAGGAATATCCTGAAGTACTTGAGAAGGACCAACGATATGTTTCTTGTTTATGGAGGTGATGAAGAGCTCGTCGTAAAGGATTATCGATGGTAGCTTCGACACAGATCCGGATGACTCTAAGTCACAAACCGGGTATGTATTTATATTGAATGGTGGAGCTGTCAGTTGGTGCAATTCCAAGCAGAGCGTCGTGGCGGGATCTACATGTGAAGCGGAGTACATAGCTGCTTCAGAAGCAACACATGAAGGAATCTGGATGAAGGAGTTCATATCCGATCCGGGTGTAGTGCCCAGTGCATTGGGTCGAATGACAATCTTTCGTGACAACATACGAGCAATTGCCTTAGCCAAGAAATCCTGGTTTCACAAGAGAACCAAACACATCAAGCGACGCTTCAACTCCATTTGTGAATCTTTCAAGGATGGAGACATAGAAATTTGCAAAGTACATACGGATCTGAATATGGCAGACCCGTTGACTAAACCTCTTCCGCGGGAAAAAAATGATCAACACCAAGACTCCATGGGTGTTAGATTCATTACTATGTAATCAAGATTATTGACTCTAGTGCAAGTGGGAGACTATTGGAAATATGCCCTAGAGGCAATAATAAAGTGGTTATTGTTATATTTCCTTAATCATGATAAAGGTTTATTATTCATGATAGAAATGTATTGTTCGAAAACATAATACATGTGTTGATACATAAACAAATACCGTGTCCCTACTAACCCTCTACTAGACTAGCTCGTTGATCAAAAGATGGTTAAGGTTTCCTAACCATAGACATGTGTTGTCACTTGATAACGGGATCCCATCATTAGGAGAATGATGTGATGGACAAGACCCATCCATTAGCATAGCATATGATCCTTTAGTTTTTGCTACTGCTTTCTTAATGTCAAATACATATTCCTTCGACCATGGGATCATGCAACTCCCAGATGCCGGAGCTATGCCTTGTGGGCTATGAAACGTCACTTCATAACTGGGTGACCATAAAGGTGCTCTACAGGTATCTCCGAAGGTGTCTGTTGAGTTTGCGTTAGGGGTGGAATTCGAGCCGAGTCGATCCAGCTTGGCTCGACTTGCTAGAGCTCGTTTCGTTAACGAGTTAGCTCGACTCGACTCGTTACTATAACGAGCTCAAATCCAAGATCGGCTCGACTCATTTAGCTCGCGAGCTAGCTCGTTTAGCTTGTTAAGCTCGTTATAGGTATGAACATAAAACCTTAGGAATATGATAAAAAATATTAATTGGGAATGTAACATGTACCTAATAAGCATGTACGATGTTCACAAACAATTGTAAGTAGCTTAACTTACAATTGTTAGTACCATCAATATGTTAGCAAGTCAATAATATGTACATGACCACAATAACCAGCAAGTCGGTAACATGTACATGACCATAATTCCACATACAATGGTACATGACTACAATAATCAACAAGTTCGCAACATGTACATGACTTGAGAGGTGGGTTCACGCGACACTGCCGCGGTTGCAACCTCATGATTCAAAAATGGATGAGATGGGATGGGAATCGACATACTGGTCTCACGCTATTGTGGCGTGCGTCTCCTAGGTGGTTGGGCCTAGTGGTATGCGGATGGGCCCTGTGTTCTGGCTATGCGACTGGCCCGGGATGCAAGGTGGTGCTGGGTGGGTGAGTTTTATACCGATCCTAACAAGTTACACGAGTACTCGTGAACTCAGCTCGTTTAACTTGGTCTATAAACGATCTTAAAATAAAGCTTGGCTCGACTCGTTATTCTTCGAGTTCGAGTCGATTCAATCCGAGTCACGAGTTACTCATTTAGCTTGCGAGCTTCGAGCTTTTTTTCCAGCCCTAGTTGGCGTGAATCAAGATTGGGATTTGTCACTCCGTATGATGGAGAGGTATCTCTGGGCCCTCTCGGTAATACAACAGTACAAGAAGCTTGCGAGCAAAGTGACTAAGGGGTTAGTTACAAGATGATGTATTGCAGAACGAGTAAAGAGACTTACCAGGTAACGAGATTGAACTAGGTATAGACATACCGACGGTCGAATCTCGGGCAAGTAACATACCGACAGAGAAAGGGAACTATGTATGTTGTCATCAAGATTTGACTGATAAAGATCTTCGTAGAATATGTAGGAACCAATATAGGCATCCAGGGCCCGATATTGGTTACTGACCGGAGAGCATCTCGGTCATGTCTACATCACTCTCTAACCCGCAGCGTCCGCACGCTTAATGCTCGTTGACGATATAGTACTATATGAGTTGTGTATGTTGGTGACTGAATGTTTTCCGGAGTCCCGGATGAGATCACGGACATGACGAGGAGCTCCGGAATGGTTCGGAGGTAAAGATTGATATATAGGATGAAGGTATTTGGGTTCCGGAAGAGTTTAGCAATTCACCGAATATTTATCAGAGTGCCGAAAGGGGTTTCGGGAGGCCAACGTTAGGTTATACCTACTTGGTGGGCCTCATGGGCCATAGGAGGGAGGCGAACCAGCCCACAAGGGGTTGGGTGATACATCTCCAACGTATCTGTAATTTTTTATTCTTCCATGCTGTTATATTATCATTCTTGGATGTTTCACAATAATTTTATAGTCAGTTTATATCATTTGTTGGTACTAACCTATTAGCATAGTGCCCAGTGCCAATTGCCGTTTTCTGCATGTTTTTTACATTGCAGAAAATCAATATTAAACGGAGTCCACATGCAATGCAACTCCTGGAGGATTTTTTGGGCCAGAAGAAAGCCAATGGGCCAAGGAAGCACCTCAGGGGCTGCTCGAGGGGAGCAACACCCACCAGCACGTGCCAGGAGTCGCAGGTGCGCCCAGGTGGGTCCTACCCATCTCGGGTGCCCCCCGAACCACCTCTTTGCTCTATAAATACCCAAAATATTCTAGAAACCCTAGGGGAGTCGACGAAATATTGATCCAGCCGCCACAGAGTCCAGAACCACCAGATCCAATCTAGATACCGTCATGGAGGGGTTCACCACTTCCATTGGTGCCTCTCCTATGATGCGTGAGTAGTTATTTGTAGACCTACGGGTCCGTAGTTTGTAGCTGCATGGCTTCCTCTCTCTCTCTCTCTCTCTCTCTCTCTCTCTCTCTCTCTCTCTCTCTCTTGATTATCAATACAATGGTCTCGTGGAGATCCATATGATGTAAGTCTTTTGGCAATGTGTTTGTTGGGATCTGATGAACTTTGAGTTTATGATCAGTTCTATGTTTTTATCCATGAAATTTGTTTGAGTCTTCTTTGATCTCTTCTATGCATGATTGCTTATAGCCTCGTATTTCTTCTCCGATATTTGGGTTTTGTTTGGCCAACTTGATCTATTTATCTTGCAATGGGAAGAGGTGCTTTGTAGTGGGTTCGATCTTACGGTGCTTGATCCTAGTCACGGAAAGGGAACCGACACGTATGTATCGTTGCTACTAAGGATAACAAGATGAGATCTATGTCTGCCGCAATAGATAAATGGATCTCTTCTACATCATGTCATCGTTCTTATTGCATTACTCCGTTTTCTCATGAACTTAATACACTAGATGCATGCTGGATAGCGGTCGATGTGTGGAGTAATAGTAGTAGATGCAGGCAGGAGTCAGTCTACTAATCTTGGACGTGATGCCTATATAATGATCATTGCCTGGATATCATCATGATTATTTGAAGTTCTATCAATTGCCCAACAGTAATTGTTTTCCCACTGTTTGCTATTTTTCTCGAGAGAAGCCACTAGTGAAACCTACGGCCCCCGGGTCTCTTTTCATCATATTTGCTTTTGGGATCTATTTTCCCTTGCATTTATTTTCAGATCTATTAAACCAAAAATACAAAAATACCTTGCTAAAATTTATTTGTTCCGCGATCTATTTATCCTATCTACCACTTTTACCTCACGTTATTTGCCTATCTTGAGGCGACGTACCCGAAAGGGATTGACAGCCCCTTTAACACGTCGGGTTGCGAGTATTTCTTATTTGTGTTCAGGTGTTGTTTACGTGGTGTGAGGAGGTTCTCCTACTGGTTCGATAACCTTGGTCTCATCACTGAGGGAAATACCTACCATCGCTATGCTGCATCATCCCTTCCTGTTTGGGGAAATACCGACGTAGTTCTAGCAGACATCACTGGGCATGCTCTACATCCCCTGCCCACGCGCCAAAGGAAGGAGGGGGCGACCTAGAGCAGCCGACCCCCCTTTCCTCCCCTCCCCCCTCCCGCGCACCAAATATGGAAGGGGTGCGTGGCTAGGCAGGTGCCTAGGGCATCCGCCGGCCCCCTTGGGCTGTGCAGGTGCCTAGGGCATCTGCCGTCCCCCTTGGGCCGTGCGGCTGCCTTCCCTCCCCTATTACCTATATTTATGAGAGTAGGGAAGGGGCCGCCACACACCATGAATCCCAAGCTATGTGCCAGCGCCCCCTCTCCCTCTAGTTCGTCCTCTGTCCTCACCTATATATTTATTCTTTTTGCTTACTGTTCTTGAGTGTTAGCACAATTATGCTACTGTTATGATTGTGTTTTTTTGTTTTAATTAGTGTTTGTGCCAAGCAAGACCTTTGGGAAGACTTGGGTGAAAGTTTATTTGATCTTGCTGAAAAACAGAAAGTTTTGCGCTCACGAGATTCGTTGTAATTTTTTACAGAAGTGTCCTTTTAAATTGACTCTTTTTGCAGAGGATTAATAGACAAATTCCTCACGTCCACCAATTTATTTCATCATTTGTGCAGTTACAGAAGTATTCAAAATTTTCAGATTTCTACAGACTGATCTGTTTTTCACAGATTCTGTTTTCTTTGTGTTGTGTGCTTGTTTTGATGATTCTATGGTTTTCTTTCATGAGTTTTTGCCATAGAAAAGTTGGAATACAGTATATATAATGCAAAAAAAAGAATAGGTTTGCTACAGTACTTATAGTAGTGGTTTGGTTTCTTATACCAACGGATCTCACGAAGGTTTTGTTTGAGTTTTGGGTGATTGAAGTTTTCAAGTTTTGGGTTATTTTACGATGGATGAAGGAATAAGGATAAGCAAAAGGCTAAGCTTGGGGATGCCCGAGGCACCCCAAGATAATATTCAAAGAAGTAGCAAGCAACTAAGCTTGGGGATGCCCCCGAGTGGCACCCCCTCTTTCTTCTAACGACCATCGGTATTTTACTTGAAACTATATTTTTATTCGTCACATGATATGCATTTTGCTTGGAGCGTCTTGTATGATATGAGTCTTTGCTTGTTTTGCTTTGTGTTTTAAGTGTTGAGTCCTTGCTGGACACACCCTTTTAAGAGAGCCAAAAATTATGCTATGCTTGCTCCTATGCTTCACTTAAATTTTTAGAGCCATGGACTTGCTCTAGTACTTCACTTATATATTTTTTAGCACGGTGTGATTTGTTAATTTTGAAGAAATGCTCTCATGCTTCACTTAGATTTATTTGGGAGTTAGTAAATTTTTAAGGAATTCTCTCTTGCTTCACTTAGAATATTTTGAGAGAAAGAAAAAAATTATGCTCATGATCTTCACTTATATTAGTTTGAGCTTATCAAAAGCAACAAATGAAAATAGTCCCAAAGTGATAGATATCCAAGGAGGATATAATAAAAACTTTCATGAAGATCATTGGACAAAATAACATTGATTCTGTTGGGGAACGTAGTAATTTCAAAAAAATTCCTACGCACACGCAAGATCATGGTGATGGAATAGCAACGAGAGGGGAGAATATTGTCTACGTACCCTCGTAGACCGTAAGCGGAAGCGTTATGACAACACGGTTGATGTAGTCGTACGTCTTCACGATCCGACCGATCTAAGTACCGAGCGTCACGGCACCTCCGAGTTCAGCACACGTTCAGCTCGATGGCGATCCCGGACTCGATCCAGCAAAGTGTCGGGATGAGTTCCACAAGACGACGGCGTGGTGAGCGATGATGATGCTCTACGGCGCAGGCTTCGCCTAAACTCGCGACGATATGACCGAGGTGTAATATGGTGGAGGGGCACCACACGGCTAAGGAGCGATCCGTAGATCAACTTGTGTGTCTATGGGGTGCCCCCTGCCCCCGTATATAAAGGAGCAAGGGGGGGTGCGGCCGGCCCTAGGAGGAGGCGCGCCGGAGGAGTCCTACTCCCACCGGGAGTAGGACTCCCCCCTTTCCTATTTGGACTAGGACTTGGGGGGAAGGAGGAGAGGGGGAAAAGGAAAGAGGGGCTCCGCCCCCCCTCCTTGTCCTATTCGGACTTGGGGGGGGAGGGGCGCGCGGCTGCCCCTTGGCCCCTTCTCCTCTTTCTCCACTAGGCCCACTAAGGCCCATTATCACCGGGGGGTTCCGGTAACCTCCCGGTACTCCGGTAAAATGCCGATTTTACCCGGAACAGTTCCGATGTCCAAACATAGGCTTCCAATATATCAATCTTTATGTCTCGACCATTTCGAGACTCCTCGTCATGTCCGTGATCACATCCGGGACTCTGAACAAACTTCGGTACATCAAAACTTATAAACTCATAATAAAACTGTCATCGTAACGTTAAGCGTGCGGACCCTACAGGTTCGAGAACTATGTAGACATGACCTAGAACTATTCTCGGTCAATAACCAATAGCAGAACCTGGATGCTCATATTGGTTCCTACATATTTTACGAAGATCTTTATCGGTCAAACCGCATAACAACATACGTTGTTCCCTTTGTCATCGGTATGTTACTTGCCCGAGATTTGATCGTCGCTATCCAATACCTAGTTCAACCTCGTTACTGGCAAGTCTCTTTACTCGTTACGTAATGCATCATTCCGTAACTAACTCATTAGCTACATTGCTTGCAAGGCTTATAGTGATGTGCATTACCGAGAGGGCCCAGAGATACCTCTCCGACAATCGGAGTGACAAAAGCTAATCTCGAAATACGCCAACCCAACATGTACCTTTGGAGACACCTGTAGTACTCCTTTATAATCACCCAATAACCATCTTTGATTAATGAGCTAGTCAAGTAGAGGCATACTAGTGACTATATGTTTGTCTATGTATTCACACATGTATCATGTTTCCGGTTAATACAATTCTAGCATGAATAATAAACATTTATCATGATAGGAGGAAATAAATAATAACTTTATTATTGCCTCTAGGGCATATTTCCTTCAGTCTCCCACTTGCATTAGAGTCAATAATCTAGATTACACAGTTATGATTCTAACACCCATGGAATCTTGGTGCTGATCATGTTTTGCTCGTGGAAGAGGCTTAGTTAACGGGTCTGCAACATTCAGATCCGTATGTATCTTGCAAATCTCTATGTTGTCCCGGATGGAATTGAAGCGTCTCTTGATGTGTTTGGTCCTCTTGTGAAATCTGGATTCCTTTGCCAAGGTAATTGCACCAGTATTGTCACAGAAGATCTTCATTGGTCCCGATGCACTAGGTATGACACCTAGATCGGAAATGAACTCTTTCATCCAGACTCCTTCATTTGCTGCTTCCGAAGCAGCTATGTACTCCGCTTCACATGTAGATCCCGCCACAACGCTTTGTTTAGAACTGCACCAACTAACAGCTCCACCGTTTAATAAAAACACGTATCCGGTTTGTGATTTAGAATCGTCCGGATCAGTGTCAAAGCTTGCATCGACGTAACCATTTACGACTAGCTCTTTGTCACCTCCATATACGAGAAACATATCCTTAGTCCTTTTCGGTATTTGGGATGTTCTTGACCGCTGTCCGATGATCCATTCCTGGATTACTTTGGTACCTTCCTTCCAAGCTTATTGCTAAGCATCGTCGGTCTGGTACACAGCATTGCATACATGATAGAGCCTATGGCTGAAGCATAGGAACATCTTTCATTTCTCTCTATCTTCTGCTGTGGTCGGGCATTGAGTTTGACTCAATTTCACACCTTGTGTCTGGTAAGAATCCTTTCTTTGCCTGATCCATTTTGAACTTTTTCAAAACTTTATCAAGGTATGTGCTTTTGAAAGTCCAATCAAGCGCCTTGATCTATCTCTATAGATCTTGATGCCCAATATGTAAGCAGCTTCACCGAGGTCTTTCATTGAAAAACTTTTATTCAAGTACCCTTTTATGCTATCCAGAAATTCTATATCATTTCCAATCAATAATATGTCGTCCACATATAATATCAGAAATGCTATAGAGCTCCCACTCACTTTCTTGTAAATACAGGCTTCTCCAAAAGTCTGTCTAAAACCATATGCTTTGATCACACTATCAAAGCGTTTATTCCAACTCCGAGAGGCTTGCACCAGACCATAAATTGATTGCTGGAGCTTGCACACTTTGTTAGCCCCTTTTGGATCAACAAAACCTTCTGGTTGCATCATATACAACTCTTCTTCTAGAAATCCATTCAAGAATGCAGTTTTGACATCCATTTGCCAAATTTCATAATCATAAAATGCAGCAATTGCTAACATGATCCGGACAGACTTAAGCATCGCTACGGGTGAGAAAGTCTCATCGTAGTCAACCCCTTGAACTTGTCGAAAACCTTTCGCAACAAGTCGAGCATTATTGACAGTTATATTACCATCAGCGTCAGTCTTCTTCTTAAAGATCCATTTATTCTCAATGGCTTGCCGATCATCGGGCAAGTCAACCAAAGTCCATACTTTGTTCTCATACATGGATCCCATCTCAGATTTCATGGCTTCTAGCCATTTTGCGGAATCTGGGCTCATCATCACTTCCTCATAGTTCGTAGGTTCGCCATGGTCAAGTAACATGATTTCCATAATAGGATTACCGTACCACTCAGTGCGGATCTTACTCTGGTTGACCACGAAGTTCAAGAGTGACTTGATCTGAAGTTTCATGATCAATATCATTAGCTTCCTCACTAATTGGTGTAGTTGTCACAGAACCGGTTCTTGTGATGAACTACTTTCCAATAAGGGAGCAGATCTGATTATCTCATCAAGTTATACTTTCCTCCCACTCACTTCTTTCGAGAGAAACTCTTTTTCTAGAAAGGATCCGAATTTAGCAACGAAAATCTTGCCTTCAGATCTGTGATAGAAGGTGTACCCAACAGTCTCCTTTGGGTATTCTATGAAGACACATTTCTCCTATTTGGGTTCGAGTTTATCTGGTTGAAGTTTTTTCACATAAGCATCACAGCCCCAAACTTTAAGAAACGACAACTTTGGTTTCTTGCCAAACCACAGTTCATGAGGCGTCGTCTCTACGGATTTTGATGGTGCCCTATTTAACGTGAATGCGGCCGTCTCTAAAGCATATCCCCAAAACGATAGCGGTAAATCAGTAAGAGACATCATAGATCGCACCATATCTAGTAAAGTACGATTCGACATTCGGACACACCATTTCGTTGTGGTGTTCGGGTGGCGTGAGTTCTAAACTATTCCGCATTGTTTCAAATGTAAACCAAACTCGAACTCAAATATTCTCCTCCACGATCAGATCGTAGAAATTTTATTTTCTTGTCACGATGATTTTCCACTTCACTCTGAAATTCTTTGAACTTTTCAAATGTTTCAGATTTGTGTTTCATTAAGTAGATATACCCATATCTGCTCAAATCATCTGTGAAGGTGAGAAAATAACGATACCGCCATGAGCCTCAACATTCATTGGACCACAAACATCAGATGTATGATTTCCAACAAATCAGTTGCTCGCTCCATAGTTCCGAGAACGGCGTTTTAGTCATCTTGCCCATGAGACACGGTTCGCAAGTACCAAGTGATTCATAATCAAGTGATTCCAAAAGTCCATCAATATGGAGTTTCTTCATGCGCTTTATACCGATATGACCTAAACGGGAGTGCCACAAATAAGTTGCACTATCATTATCAACTCTGCATCTTTTGGTTTCAATACTATGAATATGTGTATTACTACTATCGAGATTCAATAAAAATAGACCACTCTTCAAGGGTGCATGACCATAAAAGATATTATTAAAATAAATAGAACAACCATTATTCTCTGACATAAATGAATAACCGTCTCGCATCAAACAAGATCCAGATATAATGTTCATGCTTAACGATGGCACCAAATAACAATTATTTAGGTCTAAAACTAATCCCGATGGTAGATGTATAGGTAGTGTGCCGACCGCGATCACATCGACTTTGGAACCATTTCCCACGCGATCGTCACCTCGCCCTTAGCCAATCTTCGCTAATCCGTAGTTCCTGTTTGAGTTGCAAATATTAGCAATGTAACCAGTATCAAATACCTGTGTACTACTGTGAGTATTAGTAAGGTACACATCAATAACATGTATATCACATATACCTTTGTTTACTTTGCCATCCTTCTTATCCGCCAAATACTTGGGGCAGTTCCGCTTCAAAGATCGGTCCGCTTGCAGAGAAGCACTCGATCTCGTGCTTAGGTCCAGACTTGGGTTTCTTCTCTTGAGCAGCAACTTGTTTGCTGTTCTTCTTGAAGTTCCCCTTCTTCTTCCCTTTGCCCTTTTTCTTAAAACTGGTGGTCTTGTTAACCATCAACACTTGATGCTCCTTTTTGATTTCTACCTCCGTGGCTTTTAGCATTGCGAAGAGCTCGGGAATAGACTTGTCCATCCCTTGCATATTATAGTTCATCACGAAGCTCTTGTAGCTTGGTGGCAGTGATTGAAGAATTCTGTCAATGACACTATCATCAGGAAGATTAACTCCCGGTTGAATCAAGTGATTATTATACCCGACATTTTGAGTATGTGTTCACCGACACAACTATTCTCTTCCATCTTGCAGCTATAGAACTTATTGGAGACTTCATATCTCTCAATCCGGGCATTTGCTTGAAATATTAACTTCAACTCTGGAACATCTCATATGCTCCATGACGCTCAAAACATCGTTGAAGGCCCGGTTCTAAGCCGTAAAGCATGGCACATCGAACTATCGAGTAGTCATCAGCTTTGCTCGCAGACGTTCTTAACGATGTCGGTTGCATCAGCAGCAGAGCTGGCACCCAGCGGTGCTTCCAGGACGTAATTCTTCTGTGTAGCAATGAGGATAATCATCAGGTTACGGACCTGGTCCGTGTAATTGCTACCATCATCTTTCAACTTTGCTTTCTCAAGGAACGCATTGAAATTCAACGGAACAACAAAGACGAGCCATCTATCGACAAGTAAACATAGACAAGCAAAATACTATCGGTACTAAGTTCATGATAAATTTAAGTTCAATTAATCATATTATTTAAGAACTCCCACTTAGATAGACATCCTCTAATCTTCTAAGTGATTACGTGATCCATATTAACTACACCATGTCCGATCGTCACGTGAGATGGAGTAGTTTCAACGGTGAACATCAATATGTTGATCATATCTACTATATGATTCACGCTCGACCTTTCGGTCTCCGTGTTCCGAGACCATATCTGTTATATGATAGGCTCGTCAAGTTTAACCTGAGTATTCCGCGTGCGCAACTGTTTTGCACCCGTTGTATTTGAACGTAGAGCCTATCACACCCGATCATCACGTGGCGTCTCAGCACGAAGAACTTTCGCAACGGTGCATACTTAGGGAGAACACTTCTTGATAATTTTAGTGAGAGATCATCTTAAAATGCTGCTGTCAATCAAAGCAAGATAAGATGCATAAATGATAAACATCACATGCAATCAATATAAGTGATATGATATGGCCATCATCATCTTGTGCTTGTGATCTCCATCTCCAAGCACCGTCGTGATCACCATCGCCACCGCGCGACACCTTGATCTCCATCGTAGCATCGTTGTCGCCTCGCCAATCTTATGCTTCTACGACTATCGCTATCGCTTAGTGATAAAGTAAAGCATTACAGATGCGTTGCATTTCATACAATAAAGCGACAACCATATGGCTCCTGCCAGTTGCCGATAACTTCGGTTACAAAACATGATCATCTCATACAATAAAATATAGCATCATGTCTTGACCATATCACATCACAACATGCCCTGCAAAAACAAGTTAGACGTCCTCTACTTTGTTGTTGCAAATTTTACGTGGCTGCTACGGGCTGAGAAAGAACCGTTCTTACCTACGCATCAAAACCACAACGATAGTTTGTCAAGTTGGTGCTGTTTTAACCTTCGCAAGGACCGGGCGTAGCCACACTCGGTTCAACTAAAGTGAGAGAGACAGACACACGCCAGTCACCTTTAAGCACGAGTGCTCGCAACGGTGAAACCAGTCTCGCGTAAGCGTACGCGTAATGTCGGTCCGGGCCGCTTCATCTCACAATATCGCTTAACCAAAGTATGACATGCTGGTAAGCAGTATGACTTGTATCGCCCACAACTCACTTGTGTTCTACTCGTGCATATGACATCTACGCATAAAACCTGGCTCGGATGCCACTGTTGGGGAACGTAGTAATTTCAAAAAAATTCCTACGCACACGCAAGATCATGGTGATGGCATAGCAACGAGAGGGGAGAGTATTGTCTACATACCCTCGTAGACCGTAAGCGGAAGCGTTATGACAACGCGGTTGATGTAGTCGTACGTCTTCACGATCCGACCGATCCAAGTACCGAGCGTACGGCACCTCCGAGTTCAGCACACGTTCAGCTCGATGACGATCCCGGACTCCGATCCAGAAAAGTGTCGGGATGAGTTCCACAAGACGACGGCGTGGTGACGATGATGATGCTCTACGGCGCAGGGCTTCGCCTAAACTCCGCGACGATATGACCGAGGTGGAATATGGTGGAGGGGGGCACCGCACACGGCTAAGGAACGATCCGTAGATCAACTTGTGTGTCTATGGGGTAACCCATACCCCCGTATATAAAGGAGCAAGGGGGAGGGGGGTGCGGCCGGCCCTAGGAGGAGGCGCACCGGAGGAGTCCTACTCCCACCGGGAGTAGGACTCCCCCCCCTTTCCTAGTTGGACTAGGACTTGGGGGGGGGGGAGGAGGAGAGGGGGAAAAGGAAGGGGCGCCTCCTTGTCCTATTCGGACTTGGGGGAGGGGCGCGCGGCTGCCCCTTGGCCCCTTCTCCTCTTTCTCCACTAGGCCCACTAAGGCCCATTAGGTCACCGGGGGGTTCCGGTAACCTCCCGGTACTCCGGTAAAATGCCGATTTTACCCGGAACACTTCCGATGTCCAAACATAGGCTTCCAATATATCAATCTTTATGTATCGACCATTTCGAGACTCCTCGTCATGTCCGTGATCACATCCGGGACTCCGAACAAACTTCGGTACATCAAAACTTATAAACTCATAATAAAACTGTCATCGTAACGTTAAGCGTGCGGACCCTACGGGTTCAAGAACTATGTAGACATGACCTAGAACTATTCTCGGTCAATAAACAATAGCGGAACCTGGATGCTCATATTGGTTCCTACATACTCTACGAAGATCTTTATCGGTCAAACCGCATAACAACATACGTTGTTCCCTTTGTCATCGGTATGTTACTTGCCCGAGATTTGATCGTCGGTATCCAATACCTAGTTCAATCTCGCATCTTGGCAAGTCTCTTTAATCGTTACGTAATGCATCATTCCGTAACTAACTCATTAGCTACATTGCTTGCAAGGCTTATAGTGATGTGCATTACCGAGAGGGCCCAGAGATACCTCTCCGACAATCGGAGTGACAAAACCTAATCTGGAAATACGCCAACCCAACATATACCTTTGGAGACACCTGTAGTACTCCTTTATAATCACCCAGTTATGTTGTGACGTTTGGTAGCACCCAAAGTGTTCCTCCGGTAAACGGGAGTTGCATAATCTCATAGTTACAGGAACATGTATAGGTCATGAAGAAAGCAATAGCAATATACTAAACGATCAAGTGCTAGGCTAACGGAATGGGTCATGTCAATCACATCATTCTCCTAATGATGTAATCCCATTAATCAAATAACAACACGTGTCTATGGTTAGGAAACATAACCATCTTTGATTAATGAGCTAGTCAAGTAGAGGCATACTAGTGACTATATGTTTGTCTATGTATTCACACATGTATCATGTTTCCGGTTAATACAGTTCTAGCATGAATAATAAACATTTATCATGATATGAGGAAATAAATAATAACTTTATTATTGCCTCTAGGGCATATTTCCTTCAGATTCGTAGTAATGGTTCTGAGATATGACGATATCATATGTGAGTCATGTTGATGAGTAATTGTGCGTTAGTAAGAATATTGATGTTAAGGTTTGTGATTTCCTATGCAAGCACGAAAGTCAATAGTTATGCAATGAAATTTATATCCTACTTATGGTGCATTATTAGGTGTTACTTATGCTTAATGCTTGGGTACGAGATTTTGTGCTTTTTGGTTTGTTGCTTCTCAATCTTTTTGCAAGCCTTCATTTTGCACTAAGTATGATCACTACTTGTGCATCCAAAACCCTTTAAACCAGTTTTGCCATATGAGTCCACTATACCTACCTATATACGGTATTTCCATGCCGTCCTAAGCAAATTTACATGTGCCATCTCTAATGTTCAAAATAAATTTCTCTTTTGTGCGCTCTGTTGGAAATATGCCCTAGAGGCAATAATAAAATGGTTATTATTATATTTCCTTGTTCATGATAATTGTCTATTGTTCATGCTATAATTGTGTTATCCGAAAATCGTAATACATGTGTGAATACATAGACCACAACATGTCCCTAGTGAGACTCTAGTTTACTAGCTCGTTGATCAATGGATGGTTACGGTTTCCTGACCATGGACATTGGATGTTATTGACAACGGGATCACATCATTGGGAAAATGATGTGATGGACAAGACCCAATCCTAAGCATAGCACAAGATCGTGTAGTTCGTTTGCTAGAGCTTTTATAATGTCAAGTATCATTTCCTTAGACCATGAGATCGTGTAACTCCCGGATTCCGTAGGAGTGCTTTGGGTGTACCAAACGTCACAACGTAACTGGGTGGCTATAAAGGTATACTACAGGTATCTCCGAAAGTGTCTGTTGGGTTGGCACGGATCGAGACTGGGATTTGTCACTCCGTATGACGGAGAGGTATCTCTGGGCCCACTCGGTAATGCATCATCATAATGAGCTCAATGTGATCAAGTGGTTGGTCACGGGATCATGCATTACGGTACGAGTAAAGTGACTTGCCGGTAACGAGATTGAACGAGGTATTGGGATACCGACGATCGAATCTCGGGCAAGTAACGTACCGATTGACAAAGGGAATTGTATACGGGATTACTTCAATCCTCGACATCGTGGTTCATTCGATGAGATCATCATGGAACATGTGGGAGCCAACATGGGTATCCATATACCGCTGTTGGTTACTGGCCTGAGAGCTGTCTTGGTCATCTCCGCGTGATTCCCGAACCCGTAGGGTCTACACACTTAAGGTTCGATGACGCTAAGGTTATTAGGAAGACTTGTATGTGATTACGAATGTTGTTCGGAGTCCCGGATGAGATCCCGGACGTCACGAGGAGTTCCAGAATTGTCCGGAGGTGAAGATTTATATATGGGAAGTGGTCATACGGTCACCGGAAAAGTTCGGGGGCATATCGGTATTGTACCGGGGCCACCGGAGGGGTTCTGGGGGTCCACCGGGAGGGGCCACCTCTCTCGGAGGGCCTCATGGGCCATAGAGGAAAGGGAACCAGCCCTTGGAGGGCTGGGCGCATCCCCCCATTGGTCCCATGCGCCTAGGGTTGGGGGGGAAACCCCAGAGGGGCGCCTGCTTGGGGGCAAGCCCTCCCTTCAGCCGGGCCCCTCTAGATCTCATCTAGAGGGGGCCGGCCCCCTTCCCCTATAAATAGAGGGGCGAGGGGAGGGCTGCACACCACACAAAATGCGCAGCCCCTCCCCTCCTCAACACCTCCCCTCCTCCGTTAAGAGCTTGGCGAAGCCCTGCCGGAGTACTGCCGCTCCATCACAACCACGCCGTCGTGCTGCTGTTGGAGCTTTCTTCCTCAACCTCTCCCTCCTCCTTGCTGGATCAAGGCACGGGAGACGTCTCTACTCCGTACGTGTGTTGAACGCGGAGGTGCCGTCCGTTCGGCGCTAGGATCATCGGTGATTTGGATCACGACGAGTACAACTCCATCAACCCTATTCTCTTGAATGCTTCCGCTCGCGATCTAAAAGGGTATGTAGATGCACTCCTATCTCTCTCGTTGCTAGATGACTCCATAGATTGATCTTGGTGATGCGTAGAAAATTTTAAATTCCTGCTACGATCCCCAACAGTGGCATCATGAGCTAGGTCTATGCATAGTTTTTTATGCGTGAGTAGAACACAAGATTGTTGTGGGCGTCGATTTTCTCAATTTACTTGCCACTACTAGTCTTATATTGTTTCGGTGGCATCGTGGGATGAAGCGGCCCGGACCGGCCTTACACGTACGCTTACGTGAGACAGGTTCCACCGACTGACATGCATTAGTTGCATAAGGTGGCTAGCGGGTGTCTGTCTCTCCCAGTTTAGTCGGATCGGATTTGATGAAAAGAGTCCTTATGAAGGGTAAATATAAATTGGCATATCACGTTGTGGTTTTGGCGTAGGTAAGAAATGTTCTTGCTAGAAACCTATAGCAGCCACGTAAAAACATGCAACAACAATTAGAGGACGTTTAACTTGTTTTTGCAGCATATGTCGTGTGATGTGATATGGCCAAAAGGATGTGATGAATGATATATACATATATGTGATGTATGACATTGATCATGTTCTTGTAATAGGAATCACGACTTGCATGTCGATGAGTATGACAACCGGCAGAGCCATAGGAGTTGTCTTAATTATTGTATGACCTGGGTGTCATTGACTAACGCCATGTAATTACTTTACTTTATTGCTAAACCGTTAGCCATAGTAGTAGAAGTAATCCTTGGCGTGACAACTTCATGAAGACACGATGATGGAGATCATGATGATGGAGATCATGGGGTCATGCCGGTGACGATGATGATCATGGCGCTTCGAAGATGGAGATCAAAAGGAGAAAAATGATATTGGCCATATCATGTCACTATTTGATTGCATGTGATGTTTATCATGTTTTACATCTTATTTGCTTAGAATGACGGTAGCATAAATAAGATGATCCCTCATAATAATTTCAAGAAAGTGTTCCCCCTAACTGTGCGCCATTGCGAAAGTTCGTTGTCTCAAAGCACCACGCGATGATCGGGTGTGATAGATTCTAACATTCACATACAACGGGTGTAAGCCAGATTTACACATGCAAAACACTTAGGTTGACTTGACGAGCCTAGCATGTACAGAAATGGCCTCGGAACACAAGAGACCGAAAGGTCGAACATGAGTCGTATAGAAGATACGATCAACATGAAGATGTTCACCGATGATGACTAGTCCATCTCACGTGATGATCGGACACGGCCTAGTTGACTCGGATCATGTATCACTTAGATGACTAGAGGGATGTCTATCTGAGTAGGAGATCATTAAATAATTTGATTAGATGAACTTAATTGTCATGAACTTAGTCTAAAATCTTTGCAATATGTCTTGTAGATCAAATGGCCCACGCTAATGTTGCCCTCAACTTCAACGCGTTCCTAGAGAAAACCAAGCTGAAAGACGATGGTAGCAACTATATGGACCGGGTCCGGAACTTGAGGATCATCCTCATAGCTGCCAAGAAAGCATATGTCCTAGATGCACCGCTAGGTGAAGCACCCGTTTTCCCAGCAACTCAAGACGTTATGAACGCCTGGCAGTCGTGTAGTGATGATTACTCCCTGGTTCAGTGCGGCATGCTTTACAACTTAGAACCGGGGCTCCAAAAGTGTTTTGAGCAGCACGGAGCATATGAGATGTTCCAAGAGCTGAAAATGGTTTTCCAAGCTCATTCCCAGGTCGAGAGATAAGAAGTCTCCGACAAGTTCTACAGTTGTAAGATGGAGGAGAATGGTTACGTCGAGCACATACTCAAAATATCAGGTTGCACAACCGCTTGTCTCAGCTGGGAGTTAATCTCCCGGATGACGCGGTCATTGACAGAATCCTCCAGTCGCTCCCACCTAGCTACAAGAGCTTTGTGATGAACTACAATATGCAGGGGATGGTGAAAACCATTCCTGAGGTATTTTCAATGCTGAAATCAGCGGAGGTGGAGATCAAAAAGGAACATCAAGTGTTGATGGTCAATAAAACCACTAGTTTCAAGAAAGGCAAGGGTAAGAAGAACTTCAAGAAGGACGGCAAGGGAGTTGTCGCGCCCGGTAAGCCAGTTGCCGGGAAGAAGCCAAAGCATGGACCCAAACCTGAGACTGAGTCCTTTTATTGCAAGGGAAGCGGACACTGGAAGCGAAACTACCCCAAGTACTTAGCGGACAAGAAGGCCGGCAACACCAAAGGTATATGTGTTATACATGTAATTGATGTGTACCTTATCAGTACTCATAGTAGCAACTGGGTATTTGATACCGGTGCGGTTGCTCATATTTGTAACTCAAAACAGGAGTTGCGGAATAAGCGGAGACTGGCGAAGGACGAGGTGACGATGCGCGTCGGGAATGGTTCCAAGGTCGATGTGATCGCCGTCGGCATGCTACCTCTACATTTACCTACGGGATTAGTTTTAAACCTCAATAATTTTTATTTAGTGCCAGCTTTGAGCATGAACATTGTATCTTGATCTCGTTTAATATGATATGGCTACTCATTTAAATCCGAGAACAATGGTTGTTCTATTTATATGAGAGATATGTTTTATGGTCATGCCCCGCTGGTCAATGGTTTATTCTTAATGAATCTCGAACGTGATGTTACACATATTCATAGCGTGAATACCAAAAGATGTAAGTAGATATGGGTACATTGCCGCCTTGGTCACATTGGTGTCAAACGCATGAAGAAGCTCAATGCTGATGGACTTTTGGAGTCTCTTGATTACGAATCATTTGACACATGCGAACCATGCCTCATGGGCAAAATGACCAAGACTCCGTTCTCCAGAACAATGGAGTGAGCAACCAACTTATTAGAAATCATACATACTGATGTGTGCGGTCCAATGAGCGTTGAGGCTCGCGGAGGCTATCGTTATGTTCTCACTGATGACTTAAGTAGATATGGGTATGTCTACTTGATGAAACACAAGTCTGAAACCTTTGAAAAGTTCAAGGAATTTCAGAATGAGGTAGAGAATCAACGTGACCAAAAAATAAAGTTCTTACGATCAGATCGTGGGGGAGAATATTTAAGTCACGAATTTGGTACGCACTTAAGGAAATGTGGAATCGTTTCACAACTCACGCCGCCTGGAACACCTCAGCGTAACGGTGTGTCCGAATGTCGTAATCGCACTCTATTGGATATGGTGCGATCTATGAATATCACTCACCGATTTACCGCTATCATTTTGGGGATACGCTCTAGAGACAGCTACATTCACGTTAAATAAGGCACCGTCTAAATCCGTTGAGACGACACCGTATGAATTATGGTTTGGGAAGAAACCTAAGCTGTGGTTTCTAAAAGTTTGGGGATGCGATGCTTATGTCAAGAAACTTTAACCTGAAAAGCTCGAACCCAAGTTGGAAAGATGCCTCTTCATAGGATACCCAAAGGAAACCATTGGGTATACGTTCTACCTCAGATCCGAAGGCAAGTTCTTTGTTGCCAAGAACGGGTCCTTTCTAGGGAAAGAGTTTCTCTCGAGAGAAGTAAATGGGAGGAAAGTAGAACTCGATGAAGTACTGCCTCTTGAACTGGAAAGTAGCGCATCTCAGGAAGATGTTCCTGTGGTGCCTGCACCGACAAGAGAGGAAGTTAATGATGATGATCAAGGTACTTCGGATAAAGTTGCTACTGAACTTCGTAGGTCCACTGAGGGAGTCCTGGACTAGGGGGTGTCCGGATAGCCAAACTATCATCTTTGGCCGGACTCCTAGACTATGAAGATACAAGATTGAAGACTTCGTCCCGTGTCCGGATGGGACTTTCCTTGGCGTGGAAGGCAAGCTTGGCGATACGGATATGTAGATCTCCTACCATTGTAACCGACTCTGTGTAACCCTAACCCTATCCGGTGTCTATATAAACCGAAGGGTTTTAGTCCGTAGGACGAACAACAATCATACCATAGGCTAGCTTCTAGGGTTTGCCTCTCTGATCTCGTGGTAGATCTACTCTTGTACTACCCATATCATCAATATTAATCAAGCAGGAGTAGGGTATTAACTCCATCGAGAGGGCCCGAACCAGGGTAAAAACATCGTGTCCCTTGTCTCCTGTTACCATCCGCCTAGACGCGATTCGGGACCCCTACCGAGATCCGCCGTTTTGACACCGACATTGGTGCTTTCATTGAGAGTTCCTGTGTGTCCTCACATATAGGCCTGATGGCTCCTTCGATCATCAACAACGACGCGGTCCAGGGTGAGACTTTTCTCCCCGGACAGATCTTCGTATTCGGCGGGTTTGCATCATGGGCCAATTCACTTGGCCATCTCGAGCAGATCGAAAGCTACGCCCCTGGCCATCAGGTCAGATTTGGAAGCTTGAACTATACGGCCGATGTCCGCGGAGACTTGATCTTCGACGGATTCGAGCCACAGCCAAGTGCGCCAGACCGCCTCGATGGGTACGATCTAGCTCGCCACCAACAACGGTGCCACGGAGGCCGCACCAGTGCCCGCTCCGACCCTTAATCCGGAGCCGGTTTCGCCGATCGAGGACGGTTCGTTGGACACCGCCTCGGGGGCTATGATCTCAACGGCGATTGAGCCGAACTCCATCCCTGTCATTTGCAAAGACCTTGACTCCAGGGTGTCCGACTCCTCTCCGGACGAACCCTCGCGCCCCGCCAATCCAATCCGATTGGCGCCGGTCATGGAGTTCACTCGCGCGGACATCTTTCAAGACTCGCCCTTTGGCGACATCCTGAATTCACTAAAGTCTCTCTCTTTATCCGAGAGCCTGGCGGACTACGGTCAGGAAGGTTGGGATGCGGACGACGAAGAAATTCAACGCCCACCCACCACCCACTTTGTAGCCACTGTCGATGATTTAACCGACATGCTCGACTTCGACTCCGAAGACATCGACGGTATGGACGACGATGCCGGAGACGACCAAGAACCAGCGCCTACAGGGCACTGGAAGGCCACCTCGTCATACGACATATACATGGTGGACATCCCAACAGATGGGAACGGCGATGGAAAAGCGGAGGATGACCCCTCCAAGAAACAGCCCAAGCGTCGGCGTCAGCGGCGCTGCTCTAAATCCCGCCACAGCAAAAACGGTGATTCCGGCACAGGAGATAATAACACCCGGACAGTGCCGAAGACAACCCCCTCCAGCAGGATTCAGCACAGGAGGAGGGAGAAGCAAGTCCGCACGACAGTGCGGCAGAAAGAGAGGTAGAGGACGATAATTATGCGCCCCCCTCCGAAGACGAGGCAAGCCTCGACGACGATGAATTTGTCGTGCCCGAGGATCCCGCTGAACAGGAGCGTTTCAAACGCAGGCTTATGTCCACGGCAAGCAGCCTCAAGAAAAAGCAGCAGCAGCTTAGAGCTGACCAAGACTTGCTAGCTGACAGATGGAATGAAGTCCTTGCAGCCAAAGAGTATGAACTCGAACGCCCCTCCAAGAAATACCCCAAACGCATGCTGCTACCCCAATTACAGGAAGCAGCACCAAAACCTACATCACCAGCGCATGAAGCGGCCGACCGGCCACCGCGTGGTCGCGACAGAGAGGCCTCTAGACCCTCCATTCAAGCCGCACTCCGGCGTCGCTCGAAAACTACCAAGGCACGGGGAAACGCGCCAGACCTACGAGAAGTATTGGAGGACAAGGCAAGGCAAACAAGATCGATCTATGGATTGCGTGGGCGCCCCACGACACGTGGATTTATAACCGCCACGCGGATACATCAACTCCGCCGGGCGAACACAGTAGACAAAGCTCATATGAGCTACGTCGTGATATAGCCGAATACAGAGGCGCCGCACACCCACTATGCTTCACAGATGAAGTAATGGATCATCAAATCCCCGAGGGTTTCAAACCCATAAACATCGAATCATACGATGGCACAACAGATCCTGCGGTTTGGATCGAGGACTACCTCCTCCATATCCACATGGCCCACGGCGATGATCTACACGCCATCAAATACCTCCCACTCAAGCTTAAAGGACCAGCTCGGCATTGGCTCAACAGCTTGCCAGCAGAATCAATTGGTTGTTGGGAGGACCTGGAAGCCGCATTCCTTGATAACTTCCAGAGCACATACGTGCGACCACCAGACGCCGATGACCTCAGCCACATAATCCAGCAGCCAGAAAAATCGGTCAGACAATTCTAGACACGGTTCCTAACCTAGAAAAATCAAATAGTTGACTGTCCGGATGCAGAGGCCCTTGCAGCCTTCAAACATAACATCCGCGATGAGTGGCTAGCCCGGCACCTAGGACAGGAAAAGCCGAAATCCATGGCAGCCCTCACCACACTCATGACCCACTTTTGCGCGGGAGAGGACAGCTGGCTAGCTCGTAGTAACAACTTGACAAAAAACCCTGGTAGTTCGGATACCAAGGACCCGTCAGCGGAAGAAGCCATTCAAAAGAAATACCCAGGGCCCGTCCAACTTGGACCAAATACTCGATCGCTCGTGCTAGATACATGGCACCCCTGAAAAACCAGCCAATCACACCAACAGGGATTGTTGGGTGTTCAAGCAAGCAGCCAAGCTAAGTGCCGAACTCAATGACAAGGGGCTGCATAGCAATGACGAGGAAGAGCCCCGGCCGCCGAACAATAGAGGACAGAAGGGCTTTGCCACACAAGTGCGGACGGTGAACATGATATACGCAACCCATATACCCAAAAGGGAGCGGAAGTGCACTAAGGGACGATATGCGATGGAGCCATCGCCAAGTTCAACCCATGGTCCTCCCGCCCGATCACATTTGATCGAAGGACCACCCCACTAGCATCCGCCACGGCGGATTCACCGCATTGGTTCTTGACCCAATCATCGACGGATTTCACCTCACTAGAGTCCTCGATGGACGGAGATAGCAGCCTGAACCTGCTTTATCGAGGATACATCGCGCAAAATGGGCATAGACCCTCAAGGATTAAACCCACAAAGACGACCTTTAAAGGCGCCATACCAGGTGTAGAGGCCAATTGTACAGGCTCGAGTTACACTCAAGTGGTCTTGGATCCCGGATAACTTCCGAAGCAAAGAGTTAATCTTCGACATAGTACCGCTCATGGCGGCTATCACGCTTGCGCCGGACGAACCGCATTCGCAAAATTCAATGCGGTGCCGCACTACGCTGCATACCTCAAGCTCAAGATGCCAGGCCCTCGAGGAGTAATCACGGTCAATGGAAACACCGAATGCTCTCTCCGAACGGAGGAGCACACGGCGGCCCTTGCGGCGGAGGTGCAAAGCAACCTCTCACAGCAATTCTCGAGTAAGGCCACTAAACGTCCGGACAACATCAAGCGCTACCGAGTAACCTACAACAAGACCGCTCGCACGATCCAAGCATCGCAGAGTAATCCGCCCCAACCCCAGCCCTCGCGAAATTGCGAAGCTAGTACTACGCGCACATAACTACGCTCTGGAGATACCATGGGCATAAGGGGACGGGCCACGACCACGGCACGCCCAGAATGCGGCTAAACCACACCAGGGGCTCCCGATTGTGTCATTCTTTTTCTTATCTTCTTTTTTCTTACTTTCAGGACTCCGTTTTCCAGAAGTCCTGTCCGGCACTAGAATTGCCGAACTCACGATGCAACAGCCAGGGAAGCAGAAAGCTACGTCAAATGTCCAGGTGGTCTCTACTACGAGCATTATACCTGTTTTACATACCATCCCGCAGCTTACCCCTGGAGGAGGACATGTCAAATAGTCCCATCCCTTGCTTATCGCACTATTTGTATCGTTCTGCTTTCATTGCAGTACCTTTTTGAATAAACAACGTATAGCTTTTTCCTATCATTGCACTCCTTTCTTTATCTATATATATGTTCATTTCATGACATGTTGAACCCGTACACTTTGGTACGGCCAATACACCAGGGGCTTAAGTACCCCAAAATTATGGTGTGATAAGTCCGAACACTTTCACAAGTGCGGCACCCCGAACTTATAGCATTATATGCATCGGCTCCGAATCATGTCTTGGGTCAATAGTTGGGTTTTCCCGGCTCCCATGTTTTGGTACCTTACGTTCCGTTATATCGGCTAAGGTAGCACTGGGAGAACCACTGCGATTGTGCCCCGGTTGAGCTGGGTTGAGCACCTCAGTGGAGAAAGCTAAAACTGACCGTCATGATAAGGCGAGAGCCGGTCGCTGTTCGAGAGGTTTCTTCGAGTCCCTAAAGACTTATGCCGCTTAGAGTGAGGAACCGGCATTGTCCGGCCAAGGCATGGATAGCACCTCGAACTCGGTCTTCCGAATACTAGGGGCTTCGCCGAAATTTAAAATTATAGAATTCTATGACTAAGTGAGAGTGTTCAAGCACTATAAGTCCGGTTGCCTTGTTCGTTGCGTTGAGCGCCTCCCTCGATGGACCCAAGAATGGGAACAAGAGCGCTCAAGTTTATCCCGAACACCCCAGCACTCGTGGCATGGGGGCTGAAGCCAACGACTTGCCATCTCTCAAATTTGATAAACGACCGCATAGAAGGTAATATTTTAAATTAACAAGCGTTGCTTAGCGCATATGAACAAGTTTTCAGCGTACAGGATAACAAATGCGAGTCTATTCAAAAATTACATCTTTGGAGCACTCATCCGCAATACGGCGGGCACCCTTCAGGATGCCCTCATAGTACATTTCGGCTTGCGATGATCCTTGCCCTTCGGTGGTCCGTCTGTCACAAGCTTCTCTGCATCCAGCTTGCCCGGTGCACTTTAGCACGGCAAGGCCCGACGGGCACCTTCAATGCAGACGGAGCGCTTGATGACTTCAATCCATGGACAAAGGCCCACCAGCCGCTGCACTAACCAAGTAGCTCCCTGCATGGCTTCCAATGGCCACAACCAACTATGAGGCCCTTCATGGCCTATTCGGCGACCTTAGGAGCTCGACCAGCTGCTTCAGCTGGTCGCTCAGGGCACCGGACGCTCGCCTCAGATATCGAGACCGTAACACCTTCTCCGCCGAGCTCCCCTCCTTGGCGCGGTAGAACGCGGCAGCATCGTATACACTATGGGGCAGATCTGCGAATGCTCCCGGAGAGCTCGAATCCGGGTAAGTAATAGGTAATTCACTTTCACATGCTTGCTTTGCATAAAGAATGCCTTACCCGCCGCTATCTTCTTTAATGATTCAATTTCTTGAGGGCTTTTTGGGCTTCGCCTTAGCTGCTTTGGCACTCTCAAGAGCCGAGGCAAGCTCAGACTCTCGAGTCTTCGAGTCACGCTCCAAACTCTCGTGTCTTTCCACGAGAGTCTGGAGCTCTTGCCGCACTTCCGCCACCCGCTCCTCCTGCTTCTCTCGCTCGGTGCGCTCCGCGGCCGCTTTGTTTTCGGCCGCGGACACCGCCTCCTTCAGGGTCGCCACCTCGCTCGTGGCCCCTACAATACCCACGTTATTCCTGTCATTTTTTTGAAACCAAATCCTTTCTATAAGGTATTTCTTTAATAAGGTATTACGACCTTCCTTGTCCTCGAGCTGCTTCTTGGCAAGGCCGAGCTCGTTCTCGGACCGCCGAGGCTCGCTTCAATGCATCGACCTCCGCAGCAAGGTCGGGCAGAGGTCAAGAAGCGCAGCCTGCATTCGTGATATTGACATACTTATGTTAGACTCTCACAGATATCTTTTAGATCCTTAGTCCGCTTTTCTTTCCAACACCGAACTAAGCATCAGGGCTACTGTCTATGCGGTAATATTTTTACATATTCTAAACTTACCTCAAAGCCTGTTAGAAGGCTGGTACAGCCACCAGCCCGCTCTTGGCGGATCGAACTTCTGGATCACCACTCTCATAATAGTGCGGTGCTCCTCCTCGATGGAGGCGCTATTAAGCGCCCAAGAAGCTATCCGTGCCTCCGGTTGGACGGAGGACACTGCGCCTAACCCTTCCTACTGAAGGGACCGCTATCGGACTTCGAACCGCTGAAGGTTCCGTATGGAGTCCGGACAAAGGTCGGGCTTAGAGCCCCTGGGGGTCTTGCTCCCCTCGCGCCTGGAGTCCGGGAGGCTGCCCTGCGGCGCCTCCTGCGCCACCTCCTCTTTACCAGGCCGCCCTCTGGGCCCCACCTCAGCGTCGTCCAGCGTGAGGTGAGGAGGCGGCCGAAGTGAAGTACTCTCCACTTCCGACGATTCAGGGACCCGCCGACGAGCGGCGAGCTCGCTTTGGGGCGGGCTGCATGATTGTTCGGCATTAGAGAACACTATGCAATGAAAAAAAGCCATGGGTATCCGGACACTTACGATCTCGCCAGGGGCTTGGCCCTTGTTGGCCACTCCTCCTCGTCGTTGTCGGCGTTGGTGGAGAAGTCCGGAGGAAGGGTCCTTCCCTTCATGGACCCTCCGGCCTCCCCAGTTGGGGCGGCCTTCCTTTTCTTCTCTCCCCGATGGGGAGAGGCTTTTTCCTCCTCCTCTTCCTCAGAGGAGGATTCCGCCTCAGAGTTGTTGGGCGGTGAGTCCGACAGCACCTGGCGCCGGGAGCTCTTTCGAGTTCCCGTGGCCTTCTTCTCCGGCACCACGTGAGGTGCCGGAGCCAGCAGCCCCGTCAATCGGGCGTCCGCTGGGTCCTCTTGCGAAGGGGCCGGACAGTTAATCTGTCTGGACGTCTTCAGCCAGTCCTGTCAAAGGTTAGGGAGTTTTAGATCCCGCATAGAGTCAAACTATGAAAAAAGAGTCCCATAAAGGGTAAAATAACTTACCTCGCTGGCTTGACGCTGCGAGCTGAATCCGCGATCTTCGGTAGCGGTTGTGGGAGCCTCGGCGCCCTTGAACAACACCTTCCAGGCATCTTCATACGTAGTGTCGAAGAGCCTTTTCAGAGTTGGGTGTTGTGACGGATCGAACTCCCACAATTTGAAGGCCTGTTGTTGGCATGGGAGAATCCGGCGGATGAGCATCACCTGGATTACATTGACAAGCCTAAGATTCTTGTCCACCAGGTTTCGGACGCAGGTTTGGAGTCCGGACAGCTCGTCCGAATCCCCTCACGTCAGGCCCGTCTCTTTCCATGATGTGAGCCGTGTGGAGAAGCCAGATCGGAATTCGGGGGCCGCCGCCCATTGAGAGTCGCGCGGCTCGGTGATGTAGAACCACCCCGATTGCCACCCCTTTATTGTCTCCACAAAGGAGCCCTCGAGCCATAGGACTTTGGCCATCTTGCCAACCATGGCACCTCCGCACTCCGCTTGGCGGCCGCCCACTACCTTCGGCCTGACATTGAAGATCTTCAGCCATAAGCCAAAGTGGGGCTGGATGCAGAGGAAGGCCTCGCACACGACGATGAACGCCGAGATGTTGAGGATGAAATTCGGGGCCAGATCGTGGAAGTCCAGGCCGTAGTAGAACATGAGCCCCCGGACAAATGGGTGAAGTGGAAAACCTAGTCCGGGGAGGAAGTGGGGGAGAAACACCACCCTCTCATGGGGCCTGGGGGTCGGAATGAGCTGCCCCTCGTCGGGTAGCGGGTGTGCGATGTTGCTGGACAAGTATCCGGCCTCCCGCAGCTTTTCGATGTGCCCCTCGGTGACGGAGGAGGCCATCCACCTGCCTGCCGCTCCGGACATAGTTGGAGAAGGTTGAGGTGGGATGTGCGGACTTGGGTCTTTGGAGCTCGAAAAGCAGAAATGGATGAGCAAAGGAGGAAGAAGGCGTAGGTGAAAAGGTGGATCCTTATCCCCTTATATGGACGGACGAAGCTATGCGTCCCCCGCCAGCCTGGTAAAACTCGCTTATCTCCCAAGCGCCATAATCAATGGCGCGGATGGGTTACCCACGTCCGTATTGATGGGAATCCCGGAATAAGGGGGCACGATCTCCGCTTTGATAAGACGTGCCAAGGAAACCACCTCGCTAAACACGCTAAGGTGGAACAGTAAAAAACGATTCATATAAAAGCTTGGCCGTGGTGTGATGTCACGCCATGAATACGCCGAGAGATCGTGCAAAAATTATTCTCTCTACGGTGGTATGTGGAACTTGTTTTGCAGAGCCGGACACTATCCTTGTGTTCAAAACCTTCTATGAAGTATTCGGAGGAGGAACCCGCCTTGCAATGCCGAAGACAATATGCGCGCCGGACTCGTCGTCATTGAAGCCTGGTTCAGGGGCTACTGAGGGAGTCCTGGACTAGGGGGTGTCCGGATAGCCGAACTATCATCTTTGGCCGGACTCCTAGACTATGAAGATACAAGATTGAAGACTTCGTCCCGTGTCCGGATGGGACTTTCCTTGGCGTGGAAGGCAAGCTTGGCGATACGGATATGTAGATCTCCTACCATTGTAACCGACTCTGTGTAACCCTAACCCTATCCGGTGTTTATATAAACCGAAGGGTTTTAGTCCGTGGGGACTAACAACAATCATACCATAGGCTAGCTTCTAGGGTTTAGCCTCTCTGATCTCGTGGTAGATCTACTCTTGTACTACCCATATCATCAATATTAATCAAGCAGGAGTAGGGTATTACCTCCATCGAGAGGGCCCGAACCAGGGTAAAAACATCGTGTCCCTTGTCTCCTGTTACCATCCGCCTAGACGCACAGTTCGGGACCCCCTACCCGAGATCCGCCAGTTTTGACACCGACATCCACAAGGACACGTTCCACACCAGAATGGTATGGCAACCCTGTCCTGGAAATCATGTTGTTAGACAACGGTGAACCTTTGAACTATGAAGATGCGATGGCGGGCCCAGATTCCAACAAATGTCTTAAGGCCATGTAATCCAAGATAGGATCCATGTATGAAAACAAAGTATGGACTTTGACAGACTTGCCCGATGATCGGCGAGCGATAGAAAATAAATGGATCTTTAAGAAGAAGACGGACGCAGATGGTAATGTTAACATCTATAAAGCTCGACTTGTTGCTAAGTGTTGTCGACAAGTTCAAGGGGTTGACTACGATGAGACCTTCTCACCCGTAGCGAAGCTGAAGTTCGTCCGACTCATGTTAGCAATTGTTGCATACTATGATTATGAGATATGGCAAATGGACGTCAAAACGGTATTCCTTAACGGCTATCTTAAGGAAGAATTGTAGATGATGCAGCTGGAAGGTTTTGTCGATCCTAAGAATGCTAACAAGGTATGCAAGCTCCGGCGCTCCATCTATGGGCTGGTGCAAGCATCTCGGAGTTGGAACATTCGCTTTGATGAAATGATCAAAGCGTTTGGGTTTATGCAGACTTTTGGAGAAGCCTATGTTTACAAGAAAGTGAGTGGGAGCTCTGTAGCATTTCTCATATTATATGTAGATGACATACTTTTGATGGGAAATGATATAGAACTTTTGGACAGCATTAAGGCCTACTTGAATAAGTGTTTTTCAATGAAGGACCTTGGAGAAGCTGCTTACATATTAGGCATCAAGATCTATAGAGATAGATCGAGACGCCTCATAGGTATTTCACAAAGCACATAAAGTGATAAGATATTGAAGAAGTTCAATATGGATCAGTCCAAGAAGGGGTTCTTGCCTGTGTTGCAAGGTGTGAAATTGAGCTCGGCTCAATGCCCGACCACAGCAGAAGATAGAGAAAAGATGAGTGTCATCCCCTATGTCTCGGCCATAGGGTCTATTATGTATGCCATGCTGTGTACCAGACCTGATGTAAACCTTGTCGTAAGTTTGGTAGGAAGGTACCAAAGTAATCCCGGCATGGAAGACTGGACAGCGGTCAAGAATATCCTGAAGTACCTGAAAAGGACTAAGGATATGTTTCTCATTTATGGAGGTGACGAAGAGCTCATCGTAAAGGTTTACGTCGACGCTAGCTTCAACACAGATCTGGATGACTCTAAGTCACAAACAGGATACGTGTATATTTTGAACGGTGGGGCAGTAAGCTGCTACACTTGCAAGCAAAGCGTCGTGGCGGGATCTACATGTGAAGCGGAATACATGGCAGCCTCGGAGGCAGCACATGAAGCAATCTGGATGAAGGATTTCATTACCGACCTAGGAGTTATTCCCAATGCGTCGGGGCCGATGACTCTCTTCTGTGACAACACTGGAGCCATTGCCCTTGCCAAGGAGCCCAGGTTTCACAAGAATACCAGGCACATCAAACGTCGCTTCAACTCCATTCGTGAAAATGTTCAAGATGGAGACATAGATATTTGCAAAGTGCATACGGATCTGAATGTCGCAGGTCCATTAACTAAACCTCTTCCGCGAGCAAAACATGATCAACACCACAACTCTATGGTTGTTCTATTCATCACAATGTAACTAGATTATTGACTCTAGTGCAAGTGGGAGACAGTTGTAAATATGCCCTAGAGGCAATAATAAAATGGTTATTATTATCTTTCCTTATTCATGATAATTGCCTATTGTTCATGCTATTATTGTGTTATCCCCGGAAATCATAATACATGTGTGAATACATAGACCACAACATGTCCCTAGTGAGCCTCTAGTTGACTAGCTCATTGATCAATGGATGGTTACGGTTTCCTGACCATGGACATTGGATGTTATTGATAACGGGATCACATCATTGGGAGAATGATGTGATGGACAAGACCCAATCCTAAGCATAGCACAAGATCGTGTAGTTCGTTTGCTAGATCTTTTCTAGTGTCAAGTATCATTTCCTTAGACCATGAGATCGTAACTCCCGGATACCGTAGGAGTGCTTTGGGTGTACCAAACGTCACAATGTGGCGGGTGGCTATAAAGGTATACTACGGTATCTCCGAAAGTGTCATTGGTTGGTACGGATCAAGACTGGGCTTTGTCACTCCGTATGACAGAGAGGTATCTCTGGGCCCACTCGGTAATGCATGATCATAATGAGCTCAATGTGATCAAGTGGTTGGTCACGGGATCATGCATTATGGTACGAGTAAAGTGACTTGCCGGTAACGAGATTGAACGAGGTATTGGGATACCGACGATCGAATCTCGGGCAAGTAACGTACCGATTGACAAAGGGAATTGTATACGGGATTACTTGAATCCTCGACATTGTGGTTCATTCGATGAGATCATCGTGAACATGTGGGAGCCAACATGGGTATCCAGATCCCACTGTTGGTTATTGGCCGTAGAGCTGTCTCGGTCAAGTCTGCATGATTCCCGAACCCGTAGGGTCTACACACTTAAGGTTCGATGATGCTAGGGTTATTAGGAAGACTTGTATGTGATTACCGAATGTTGTTCGGAGTCCCGGATGAGATCCCGAACGTCACGAGGAGTTTCGGAATGGTCCGGAGGTGAAGATTTATATATGGGAAGTGGTCATACGGTCACCGGAAAAGTTCAGGGGCATATCGGTATTGTACCGGGGCCACCGGAGGGGTTCCGGGGGTCCACTGGGAGGGGCCACCTCTCTCGGAGGGCCTCATTGTCCGTAGAGGAAAGGGAACCAGACCTCGGAGGGCTGGGCACATCCCCCCCTTGGGCCCATGCGCCTAGGGTTGGGGAACCCTGTGGGCGCCTTGCCGGGCAAGCCCTCCCCTGCCCCCCTCTAGATCTCATCTAGAGGGGGCCGTCCCCCTTCCCCCTTCCCCTATAAATAGAGGGGCAAGGGGAGGGCTGCACACCACACAAAAAGGCGCAGCCCCTCCCCTCCTCAACACCTCTCCTCCTCCGTTAAGAGCTTGGCGAAGCCTGCCGAGCTCGCCGCCCATCACCACCACGCCAAGGCCCCTCTTGTTGAGCTCCTTCCTCAACCTCTCCCTCCTACTTGCTGGATCAAGGCGCAGGAGACGTCTCCGCTCTGTACGTGTGTTGAACGCGGAGGTGTCTTCCGTTCGGCGCTAGGATCATCCGCGATTTTGATCACGACGAGTACGACTCCATCAACCCCGTTCTCTTGAATGCTTCCGCTCGCGATCTACAAGGGTATGTAGATGCACTCCTATCTCTCTCGTTGCTAGATGACTCCATAGATTGATCTTGGTGATGTGTAGAAAATATTAAATTTCTGCTATGATCCCGAACATGCTCTACTACTCGCGAGGCGGTAAAGGGTACCAATATTTTCCATGCTATATGTGTTATTCTCACGCTGAGTGTTTATTCACTTGTCATTGCACGAGAGTACGGAAGATGTACTAGGGATGCCCAATCCCGAAATGAATAAATGAATTTACTTTATGTTGTCAAATAATAAATTCCTTGGAAAGTGTTGGTATGGAGGGCACCCGTGGATACGGCTAGCCATCGAAAGTGAAAGTTATGTTGAAAAAGGAATAAACTTTATTTTCTATTTGGGAACCGCCCATGATGTATCTAGCATGGAAAGTGTAGGGATGCTCCAAGTCGTTTGCGTTGGTAGGAAAAGTATGCCTCTCAAAAATAATTTTTTATCTCTCAATTTAAGCTTTGAGCTCTGGCACTCTACAAATCCCTACTTCCCTCCGCGAAGGGCCTTTCTTTTACTTATGCAAATTTTATTTTGAACTTGAGTCTCCAACTTCTCTTATAAAGCACCAACTAAGGGGCACTATGATTGTATTTGAGCATTGGGTGTAGCTAATATTCGAGTGTGTTTCATGAATGGATCAATGATTGAGCATGATGGGCTAAGGATAACTTGCTTTAGTGTTGATATTTTAAAAGACATGGTTGCTTGTTGCTATGCTTGAGTATTAAAGTCTTCATGTCAAAACTAGACTATTGCTTTGAATCATATAAAATTCCATATGTCCATGCTATAAAGAAAAGAATGTGATGAACATGTTAGGCAGCATTCCACATCAAAAATTCTGTTTTTATCATTTACCTACTCGAGGACGAGCAGGAATTAAGCTTGGGGATGCTGATACGTCTCCAACATATCTATAATTTTTGATTGTTCCATGCTGTTATATAATCATTCTTGGATGTTTTACAATCATTTTATAGTCATTTTATATCACTTTTTGGTAAGAACCTATTGACATAGTGCCCAGTGCCAGTTGCTGTTTTCTGCATGTTTTTTTACATCACATGAAATCAATATCAAACGGAGTCCAAATGCAACGCGACTCCTGGAGGATATTTTTGGGCCAGAAGAAAGCCAATGGGCCAAGGAAGCACCTGAGGGGCTGCTCGAGGGGAGCAGCACCCACTAGGGTGCCCCAGGAGGCCCAGGCGCGCCCAGGTGGGTGCTGCCCACCTCGGGTGCCCCCCGAACCGCCTCTTTTCTCCCTAAATACCAAAATATTTCGTAAACCCTAGGGGAGTCGACAAAATATTGATCCAGCCACCGCAGAGTCCAGAACCACCAGAAACAGTGCCATTAAGTTTCAACTATCTTTAAACATACTACTTCAAGTGCAATTATCAACTCCTTGCAAAATTGTTGGCTTTCCAATCTAGATACCGTCATGGAGGGGTTCACCACTTCCATTGGTGCCTCTCCTATGATGTGTGAGTAGTTCTTTGTAGACCTACGGGTCCATAGTTAGTAGCTAGATGGCTTCCTCTCTCTCTCTCTCTTGATTATCACTACAACGTTCTCTTGGAGATCCATATGATGTAAGTCTTTTGGCGGTGTGTTTGTTGGGATCCGATGAACTTTGAGTTTATGATCAGATCTATGTTTTTATCCATGAAAGTTATTTGAGTCTTCTTTGATCTCTTATATGCATGATTTCTTATAGCCTCGTATTTCTTCTCTGGTATTTGGGTTTTGTTTGGCCAACTTGATCTATTTATCTTGCGATGGGAAGAGGTGCTTTATAGTGGGTTCGATCTTATGGTGCTTCATCCCAGTGACAGAAAGGGAACCGACACGTATGTATCGTTGCTACTAACGATAACAAGATGAGATCTATATCTTCCGCAACAGATAAACGGATCTCGTCTACATCATGTCATCGTTCTTATTGCATTACTCCATTTTCTCATGAACTTAATACACTAGATGCATGTTGGATAGTGGTCAATGTGTGGAGTAATAGTAGTAGATGCAGGCAGGAGTCGGTCTACTAATCTTGGACGTGATGCCTATATAATGATCATTGCCTGGATATCGTCATGATTATTTGAAGTTCAATCAATTGCCCAACAGTAATTGTTTTCCCACCATTTGCTATTTTTCTCGAGAGAAGCCACTAGTGAAACCTACAGCCCCGGGTCTGTTTTCATCATATTTGCTTTTGCGATCTATTTTCCCTTGCATTTATTTTCAGTTCTATTAAACCAAAAATACAAAAATACCTTGCTGCAATTTATTTGTTCCGCGATCTATTTATCCTATCTACCACTTTTACCTCGCGTTATTTGCCTATCTTGAGGCCACGTACCCGAAAGGGAATGAGAACCCCTTTAACACGTCGGGTTGCGAGTATTTGTTATTTATGTGTAGGTTTTGTTTACGTGGTGTGAGGAGGTTCTCCTACTGGTTCGATAACCTTGATCTCATCTCTGAGGGAAATACCTACCGTCGCTATACTGCATCATCCCTTCCTCTTTGGGGAAATATCGACGTAGTTCTAGCAGACATCACTGGGCATGCTCTACCTCCCGTGCCCACGCGCCAAAGGAAGGAGGGGCGCCCTAAGGCAGCCGACACCTCTTTCCTTGGCACCGCGCACCAAATATGGAAGGGGTGAGCGGCTTGGCAAGTGCCTAGGGCATCCGCCGGCACCCTTGGGCTGCGCGGCTGCTTTCCCTCCCCTCTCACCTATATATATACATATATATATATATATATATATATATATATATATATATATATATGAGAGGAGGGAAGGGGGCGCCACACACCATGAATCCCAAGCCATGTGCCAGCGCCCCCTCTCCCTGTAGTTCGTCCTCTGGCCAAAAACCATTGTGCTTGGCGAAGCTCTGCGGAATAGTTTCACCATCACCGTCATCATGTCGTCGTGCTGCCGGAGCTCATCTACTACTTCGCCTCTCTTGCTGGATAAAGAAGGTGAGGATGTCATCAAGCTGAATGTGTGTTGAACGCGAAGGTGTCGTGCGTTCGGTGCTTGATCGGAACGGATGGTGAAGTTGTACAACTACATCAACTGTGCTGATAAACGCTTCCGCTTTGCGATCTACAAGGGTGAAGGAAATATGCCCTAGAGGCAATAATAAAGTTACTATTTGTTTCCTTATTTCATGATGAATGTTTATTATTCATGCTAGAATTGTATTAATCGGAAACTTAGTACATGTGTGAATACATAGACAAAACATAGTGTCCCTAGTATGCCTCTACTTGACTAGCTCGTTAATCAAAGATGGTTATGTTTCCTAACCATAGACATGTGTAGTCATTTGATGAACGGGGTCACATTATTAGCTTAGCATCATGATCATTACAGTTTCATTGCTACTGCGTTGTTCGTGACTTATACATGTTCCTCAGACTATGAGATTATGCAACTCCCGAATATTCGAGGAACACTTTGTGTGCTACCAAACATCACAACGTAAGAGGGTGATTATAAAGGTTCTCTATAGGTGTCTCTGAAGGTGTTTGTTGGGTTGGCATATATCGAGATTAGGATTTGTCACTCCATGTTTCGGAGAGGTATCTCTGGGCCCTCTCGGTAATGCTCATCACTATAAGCCTTGCAAGCAATGTGACTAATGTGTTATTTGCGGGATGAAGCATTACAGAATGAGTAAAGAGACTTTCCGGTAATGATATTGAACTAGGTACGATGATACCGATGATCGAATCTAGGGCAAGTAACATACCGATGACAAAGGGAACAACGTATGTTGTTATGCGGTTTGGCCGATAAAGATCTTCATAGAATAAGTAGGAGCCAATATGAGCATCCAGGTTCCGCTATTTGTTATTGACCGGAGATGTGTCTTGGCCATGTCTACATAGTTCTCGAACCCGTAGGGTCCGCACGCTTAACGTTTGATGAAGATTTGTATTGTGAGTTATGTGATTTGATGACCGAAGTTTGTTTGGAGTCCCGGATGATATTACGGACATGAAGAGGAGTCTTGAAATGGTCGATAGTTAAAGATCTATATATTGGAAGGTTGCATTCAGACATCGGAATGGTTCCGAGTGATTCAAGCACTTTTCCGGAGTACCGGGAGGTTACCGAAACCCCACGAGGAAAGATATGGGCCTTATGGGCCATAGGAGGGAGGCTAACCAGCCCACAAGGGGCTGGTGCGCCCCCCACAAGGGACGAGGCCGAATTGGACTTGGGAAGGGGGCGCCACCACCATTTCCTTCTCCTACTCCCTCTCCTTCCCCTTTTCCCCCTCACGTAGAAGGAAAAAAAGGGTGGGGCCGAATCCTACTAGGACTGGAGTCCTAGTAGGACTCCCCTCTCCCTGTCGCGCCCCTTGTTGGCCAGCCTCCTCCTCCCCTCCTTTATATACGGGGGCAGGGGGGCACCCCAAAGGCACAACAGAAAATCTCTTAGCCGTGTGCGGTGCCCCCCTCCAAAGTTTTACACCTCGGTCATATCGTCGTAGTGCTTAGGCGAAGCCCTGCGTCCGTAACTTCATCATCAACGTCACCATGCCGTCGTGCTGACGGAACTCTCCCTCGGCCTCAGCTGGATCTAGAGTTCAAGGGACGTCACCGAGATGAGCGTGTGCAGATTGCGAAGGTGTCGTGTGTTCGGTACTTGATCGGTTAGATCGCGAAGACATTCGACTACATCAACCGCGTTGTCATAACGCTTCCTCTTTCGGTCTACGAGGGTACGTAGACAACACTCTCCCTTCTCATTGCCATCCATCACCTAGATAGATCTTGCGTGATCGTAGGATTTTTTTTAAATTACTGCGTTCCCCAACAATGGCATCCGAGCCAGGTCTATGCGTAGATGTTATATGCACGAGTAGAACACAAAGAGTTGTGGGCGATAATAATCATACTGCTTACCAGCATGTCATACTTTGATTCGGTGGTATTGTTGGATGAAGCGGCTCAGACCGACATTACGCGTACACTTACGCGAGACTGGTTCTACCGACGTGCTTTGCACATAGGTGGCTGGTGAGTGTCTATTTCTCCAAATTAGTTGAATCGAGTGTGGCTACGCCCGGTCCTTGTTCAAGGTTAAAACAGCACACTTGATGAAAATCGTTGTGGTTTTGATGCGTAGGTAAGAACGGTTCTTGCTAGAAGCCCGTAGCAGCCACGTAAAACTTGCAACAACAAAGTAGATGATGTCTAACTTGTTTTTGCAGGGCTTGTTGTGATGTGATATGGTCAAGGCATGATGCGATATAAATTTTTGTATGAGATGATCATGTTTTGTAACAAAGTTATCGGCAAATGGCAGGAGCCATATGGTTGTCGCTTTATTGTATGCAATGCAATCGCCATGTAATTGTTTTACTTTATCACTAAGCAGTAGCGATAGTCATAGTAACAATAGTTGGCAAGATGACAACGATGCTACGATGGAGATCAAGGTGTCGCGCAGGCGACGATGGAGATCATGACGATGCTTCGGTGATGGAGATCATGAGCACAAGATGATGATGGCCATATCATGTCACATATTTTGATTGCATGTGATGTTTACCTTTTATGCATCTTATTTTGCTTAGTACAGTGGTAGCATTATAAGATGATCCCTTACTAAATTTCAAGGTACAAGTGTTCTCCCTGAGTATGCACCGTTGCTACAGTTCGTCGTGCCGAGACACCACGTGATGATCGGGTGTGATAAGCTCTGCGTTCACATACAATGGGTGCAAGCCAGTTTTGCACACGCAGAATACTCGGGTTAAACTTGACGAGCCTAGCATATGCAGATATGGCCTCGGAACACTAAGACCGAAAGGTCGAGCGTGAATCGTATAGTAGATATGATCAACATAGTGATGTTCACCATTGAAAACAACTCCATCTCACATGATGATCGGACATGGTTTAATTGATTTGGATCACGTGATCACTTAGATGATTAGAGGGATGTCTATCTAAGTGGGATTTCTTAAGTATTATGATTAATTGAACTTTAATTTATCATGAACTTAGTCCTGATAGTATTTTGCAAATTATGTTGTAGATCAATAGCTCGTGTTATAGCTTCCCTATGTTTTTTATATGTTCCTAGAGAAAACTAAGTTGAAAGATGATAGTAGCAATGATGCGGAGTGGATCCATGATCTGAGGTGTATCCTCATTGCTGCACATAAGAATTATGTCCTTGATGCACCGCTAGGTGATAGACCTATTGCAGGAGCAGATGCAGACGTTATGAACGTTTGGCTAGCTCAATATGATGACTACTTGATAGTTTAGTGCACCATGCTTTACGGCTTAGAACCGGGACTTCAAAAACGTTTATGAAACGCCACGGAGCATATGAGATGTTCCAAGAGCTGAAATTAGTATTTCAGACTCATGCCCGTGTCAAGAGGTATAAGACCTCTGACAAGTACTTTGCTAAAAGATGGAGGAGAATTGCTCAACTAGTGAGCATGTGCTCAGAATGTCTGGGTACTACAATCACTATAATGAAGTGGGAGTTAATCTTCCAGATAAGATAGTCACTACAGGAATCAGCTACTTTGCCATCTGCCACGGCGGACGGCAAAGGCATGGATGGCGGACGGCAAAGACCTTTGCCGTCACCCACGGACGGCAAAAGGGGACGGCAAAGTAGGGGACGACTAAGAGCTGCGCTGCCGTCCGCTTCGGGCAGTTGACGGCAAAGGGGCCTTTGCCATCAGCAGCGGACGGCAAAGAAGGCGGGCGGCAATAAATGCGATGTTACTCCGTTAGGAGGTTAACGGCAGGCCTTTGCCGTCCGCTGCGGACGGCAAAGTTCTGTGTCGTCGCTGCGGACGGCAAAAGTTCGTGCTGTCACCACCGTGGGCAAACCGACCAAATTGGTCACCTCCCAGAAGCATAGCTTGTTCGCCACGTGGCCTCTTTGCCGTCCGTCTGATGATGGAAGAGCCCTTTTCCGTCGGTGGCGCATAAACAAAGAGGCTGCATATTGTCTTTTTTTCAGCAAATATATATGACATATATAGATATATTTCACAGGGCTATTTAACAGCAATCATATCACATATCCAGCACATAAGTTTCATCCATTCGTACATAAGCAAGTTCCATCCATACACATTGTTCCATCCATATACATATTACAATGCAAAGTTTCATCAACATATCAAGTTCCATCATAGCAAGCTAGATACAATGCAAAGTTTCATCAAAGGAAAAGCAAGCACTCCATCATAGCAAGCTAGCTTCCATGAAGTGAATGAAATCTGCAAAATGGTAAATAAGAAAGTTAGAAATAGGTGACTAGAACAAGAAGAAGACTAGAACAATAAGTATATGTCATTTATGAGCTAACTTAGGTGAAATGGATCATATATGAGCTAACAAAGTTGAAATGGGTTGTTTATGAGCTAACTTAGTTGAAATGGATCATTTATGAGCTAACTTAGTTGAAATGGTCGTTTATGAGCTAACTAAGGTGAAGGGCATCGTTTTTCAGCTAAGTAAGGTGAAATGGATCGTTTTTTAGCTAACTTAGGTGAAATGGATCATTTATGAGCTTTTATGAGCTAACTTAGTTGAAATGGGTCGTTTATGACCTAACTAAGGTGAAATGCCATGTTTTTGAGCTAACTAAGGTGAAATGGATCGTTTTTAGCTAACTTAGGTGCAATGGATCATTTATGAGCTAATTTAGGTGAAATGGATCGTTTTTAGCTAACTTAGGTGAAATGGATCGTTTAGGAGCAAATCTAGGTGAAATGGGTCATTTTGGAGCTAACCTAGGTGAAATGGGTCATTTTGGAGCTAACCTAGGTGAAATGGGTCATTTTAAAGCTAACGAGGTAAAATGGATCATTTAGGAGCTAATGTACGAAATGGGTCATTTTAGAGCTAACTTGGATAAATTGGATCACTTGTAAGCTAACTAAGGTAAAATGAGTCATTTTAGAGCTAACTTTAGGTAAAATGGATCGCTTATGAGCTAACTAAGCTAATTATGCAATTTTTGACATAAGTAACCTAAGTACATATCGCTTTAGAGCTAACTTAGGTAGAATGGATGGTTTATGAGGTCAGAAGCATATTAAGTCATTTTGGAGGAAAAAAGCTAACTCTAGGTCATTATGGTAAGAATATTGGAGGAAATAAAGCTAAGTCTAGGTCTTTATGCATTTGTTAAGCAAAACACTAGAGAAACTTACCATGATCGTGGAGGTGTACGAGCGGGCTGGCTCGCTACGGTAGCCGGAGAAGGATCGTGCGATGCGCTTCGAGTTAAGCTGCACCAAAGATCATTTCCAATGTCTCGTTAGCATTATGACACTCAAATGTTAAGACTAGCAAGTAATGTCCATTCTAATTAAACTCACCGTGCTCCTGTGAGCAATCACTGCATCAATGAGAGGTCTGACCGGACTTCTCGCACACAGACTGCACATTTGGATTTCACAACAGAGTCATACTAGTTAGTAATGAGACTCAAATGTTAAGACTAGCAAGTAATCTGCAGAAGAAACTTACCACAAGGAGCTCATACATGGCCCTTGCCTGCATGTCATTACGTGCCCTCTCCTCCTCCAACATCTTTGTCGTCCTCTCCTCCAACTCCCGCTGCCTCTCCGCCGCCTCCGCCAGATGTTTCTCCGTTCTATCTTTCTCACTCTGTATAGCAGCCTGCAACACCACTCACATGACCATTTGTAATCATTTATAGAAGCGCACACAATGTAATGGAGAAAGATAGCTGACTACTTATAACTAACCTTGAAGGCGAGTTGGACTGGCTGCTCACGAGGCCTTATCTAAGGAGCGGAGCTCGATCGGGCGCTTTGATCTCCGGAGAGTGCTAGGACAACGGATAAGTCCATCTCCCATGGCTATGGAGCCATGGGACCTCCCGCCACCGAGATATCATCAGCAGCTCAGATCAATGGGACCTCGCTCGGGTTAAAGTCCTCCCTTTCCTCGCCTTCCCCGATCTCTATATTGCACGAGCTTGTCGTGGGCGGAGATGTTGGTGAAGTTCTTGGATCATCGAGGTCGACGCAGAGAATGCCTTGACTTTCTTGTAAGAGCCAAGATGGGCCATGGCATACAGGTCGTACACCTCCGCACCTTATCCGCCTTATTGTAGCATGCCCGAAAGAGAGAAACAAAGTAAATTAGTAATTAAAGGGCTAAAGCTAGCATGATGAATGAATTGCATGAATCATGAAGCAAACCACATACCCAGCCCGCCTGCAGATGAAATAAGTTGAGCTGCCTTGGTGGTGTGGCACACCTTCCATTTGGGCATGTTTGTCCTTGGCCTCGCTAGGAGGCCCTCCATTGTTTTGAGCACCACGATTGACCAACACCTCCCAACAATCCATCCGATCCGCACACCATCTCGGAGGGGCCTAAGTTAGCAAATAGAAACATTAGCGCTACGGCTATGAATTACTAAATGAAGGAAGTAAGTACAAGGCCTTAAGAATTACCTTCATGTACTGCTCCTTACTCAAGAACTTATCGCTACACTCCTGCTTGGGCTTCTTGATACCACGCCCGGCGTAGTAGTCTCGAACAACCTGCCCCCGAACCTCATGTCGTAAGTTCTGAAGTAGGCACTTGCACTCCTTGTCGATAACATCTGCCACCTCCTCCTCGTATCCCTCCTCACACCTGTAGAATGTCTGCAATCAAATGATACAATATTGATTAGTAATATTAATAACTAGCTAGTTCAAGATTTTTAATTGTGTAAAGGAGAAATTACCCGTAACTTTCGATGACCACGCCTGCGCCTCGCCTTGCACAAGACACCGCCGATAATCTGTCCGGCGGGCCGGGCTGCCAAGTAGTGCTCCCAACTCAATCCAAGCTCGAAGCCGACTCACCAGCAACGGACAAACCCCGGAAGTTTTGCTTAATCGAACTCCAAGGACGGAGTTGGGCGGCGGACACTTTCATGGTGGTCCCAACCCTCAGAGCATGACAAGGCTAACGATTAGTTATTTGAAGAAACGTGAATGCACAAGGTACAAAAAGATTAAATGCACTTACCTCTCCCCATCGTGGAAAATCAACCACCTCTGCTCGCTGGTCGCCAGACGGACGGAGGCGGTAGCACCACGCTGGTAGACGCTGCCCCCTCCTCCTCAATATCACGGCTCCCCATCATCATCAAGATGGCCACCGGCCCCCGCCATCATCAGCATGGCCACTCAGCTCCTCAGCTGATCCAACCAGGTACCCCATCCAGACGTGTGCTCCTCCGGGGTCTCGTGGGCCCAACTCTCGTGGCCAAAGGTCTGCCGACCGGAGGCTCAGGTCAAGGCCCGTCGACCCGAGGCTCGGGGTCAAGACCCGTGTACCGAGTCCGTGTAGCCTCCTCCTCGACGAGTCCACCCTAGCGCCACGTGCTCGGGTGAAACAGCTAGGGGTGGCGGCGAGGAAGGAGCCAGAAGAGTCACCTACCTCCTCTCCCGCGACCACGTGCTCCACCTCTCTCTTCTTCTTACTCGTCCCTGCCGGGCACCGCAATGACGAAGAAGGGCCCGTGGTGTCGACATATCGTCCAAGAACGCCATGGAGAGGTGCGTAGTAATGGAAGACCTCGCAACACGCGCCGACGAAGAAGGGGCCTCAAGCGCGCCTCCGACCAGCGCCCACCATCTTTCAACACCCGCCATGACAAAGAATAAACGAAATTAGTACATCATAAAAAAAGTACCGACATGAATAATAATATGTATATCACTTAAGAGTATCATCATCAAGTACAACATAAAAAAATTGAATACTTGACACTACTAATAATCTCGATCAGTATCATCAATAAATGCATAATCATCATCATCACTATAATCAATGATGGGCTCACTATAATCATCATCATCACTATCATCACTATAATCATCATCATCATCACCGACACACAACAATTATATATATATTCACCACGAATTTATGCGCCGGATCCGAGCAAAGCATATGCGCCGGATCAGGTGTTGTTTCGGTCTGGGGTTCAGCTTGTCGAGGTCGGGTGTCGGGTCGTCAGGCTCGGGTCGGGTGTCGGGTTAGTGTCGGGACGGGTGGTGTGTCACCGGGTCGCGGGTCGGGTGTCGATCGGGTCAGGCTCGGGTCGGGTGTCGGGTCGGGTCGGGTCGGGTCGGGTGTCGGGTCGGGGTCGGTTGTCGGGTCGGGGTGTCGGGTCAGCCAAGCTCGGGTCGGGTGTCGGGTCGCCTCGGGGGTGTCGGGTCGGGTCGGTCTCGGGTCGGGTGTCAGTCCGGTGTCGGGTCGGGTGCCGGGTCAGGGGTCGGGTGCCGTGGTCGGTGTCGCGGTCGGGGTGTCGATCGGTCAGGCTCGGGGTCGGGGTGTCGGGTCGGGTCGGGTCGGGCTCGGGTGTCGGGTCGGGTCGGGGTCTCTGGTCGGGTGTCGGGTCGGGTCGGGTGCCGTGTCGGGTCGGGTTTTTTCCTCTTTTTTCCTTTTCTTCTTCTTCCTCTTCCTTTTCTTCCTTTTCTTCCTTTTTCCTTCTTCTTCTTCTTTTTCTTCCTCCTTTTCTTTTCCTCTTCTTCTCTCCTCCTCCTCTTTCTTCTTCTTCTTCTTCTTCTTTTTTTTCTCCTCCTCTTCTTCTTCTTCCTTTCCTATTTCCTTCTTCTTATCCTCCTCCTCCTTTTTTCTTCTTCTTCTTTCCTAAACCTAAACCTAAACCTAAAACTAAACCTAAATCTAAAACTAAAACTAAAACTAAACCTAAACTAAACATAAACCTAAAACTAAAAAACGGAAAAAAGGAAAAACTAAATCTAAACCTAAAACTAAACTAAAACTAAACCCAACCTAAAACCAAACCAAAAACTAAAACTAAAACTAAAACTAAAACTAAAACTAAAACTAAATCTAAACTAAACATAAACCTAAAACTAAAAAAACAGAAAAAAAAAAAAAAAAAAAAAAAAAGAGGAGGTAGAGCTCACCTGGGGTAGGGCCGGTGGAGGAGGTGGCAGGAGGAGGGGGTGGGGCGGTCTGGCACAGGCGCCCGTGTCAGGGGCTGGGGTGCAAGGCAAGGCCGAGACGGGCAGGCGGGCAATGGGGCGGGGGCCGTGGCGGTGGGCGGGCGGTGGGCGGTGGGGCGGCGGCAAGAGTGGAAGTGGTGGGGCAAGGCAGGGGAGCAGGAGAGAAACAGAGGGAGGGCGGGTGGGCGCGCCGTTAGATATGTTCAATGTTTGCCGTCCGCCTCTTTGTCGTCCGCTTTTTGCTCTTTGTCGTCCGCTAGGCGACGGCAAAGAGGGGGGCCATTAAGTATTTTTTAAATAGCTCCTCGTGGGCCCCCTCTTTGCCGCCTACTAGCCGACGGAAGACCTTTGCCGCCACCAGCGGACGGCAAAGAACTCGGCTGATGGTGAAGACTTTCTTTGTTATCGCCCGCTTCTTTGTCGTCTGCTTTTGGGTAGCCGATGGCAAGAACTTATTTGCCGTCTGCCAGCGTACGGCAAAGAGCGGCAAATGGCAAAGTAGCTGATTCCAAAGAGTGAGTGATTGATGAGTTCTTTTAGTCACCATCACCAAGTTACTGGAACTTCGTGATGAACTATAGTGTGCAAGGGATGACGAAAACGATTCTCGAGCTCTTCGTGATGCTGAAATCGATGAAGGTAGAAATCAAGAAAGAACATCAAGTGTTTATGATTGACATGACCACTAGTTTCAAGAAAAGGGAAAGAAATGGAACTTCAAGTAGAATGGCAAGCAAGTTGTCACTCCCGTGAAGAAGCCCAAAGCTGGACCAAAGTCTGAAACTAAGTGCTTCTACTTCAAAAGAAATGGTCACTGGAAGCGGAAATGCCCTAGATATTTGGTGGATAAGAAGGATGGAAAAGTGAACAAGGGTATATTTGATATACAGGTTACTGATGTGTACCTTACTAGTGTCTATAGTAGCCCCTTGGTATTTGATATTTGTTCGGTTGCTAAGATTAGCAACTCAAAACAGGAGTTACAGAATAAATAGAGACTAGTTGAGGGTGAAGCGACGATGTTTTTTGGAAGTGGTTCCAAGATTGATATGATCATCATCGCACACTCCCTATATTTTGGAGATTAGTGTTGAACCTAAATAAATGTTATTTGGTGTTTGCGTTGAGCATAAAATATGATTAGATCATGTTAATTACAATACGATTATTCATTTAAGACAGAGAATAATTGTTATTCTATTTACATGAATAAAGCCTTCTATGGTCTTACACCCAACGTTGTTGGTTTATTGAATCTCGATCATGGTAATACACATATTCATAGTATTGATGCCAAAAAGATGCAAATAATAATGATAGTGCAACTTACTTGTGGCACTGCCGTTTGGGTCATATCAGTGTAAAGCGCATGAAGAAACTCCATGCTGATGGACTTTTGGAATCACTTGATTATGAATCATTTGATGCTTGCGAACCGTGCCTTATGGGCAAGATGACTAAAACTCCGTTCTCCAGAACATTGGAACGAGCTAGTGACTTATTGGAAATAATACATGCCGATGTATGCGGTCCAATGAGTGTTGATGCTCATGGCGAGTATCATTATTCTCTGACCTTCACAGATAATTTGAGCAGATATGGGTATATCTACTTAATGAAACACAAGGCTGAAACATTTCAAAAGTTCAAAGAATTTCAGAGTGAAGTGGAGAATCATCGTAACAAGAAAATAAAGTTTCTACGATCTGATCGTGGAGGAGAATATTTGAGTTACGAGTTTGGCCTTCATTTAAAACAATGTGGAACATTTTCACAGCTCATGCCACATGGAGCACCACAACGTAATGGTGTGTTCGAACATCGTAACCGCACTTTATTGGATATGGTGCAACCTATGATGTCTATTACCGGGTTACAACTATCATTTTGGGATTATGCATTAGAGAAAGCTTGCCATGGTGGGCGCATGGTAGATGCCAAGGGATGGCTAAAGAGAGGAGGAGGCTCGAGGACGCTGGTGGGCTCCAGAGGTAGGGTTGGTATGAGCGGGCGCGGGACACCGGACATACCCAGGTTTGGGGCTCTCCGGAGAGATAACACCCCTAGTCCTGCCGAGTGTAGTTTGATGTTCGATAGTACAATGTCGCTCCTGGAGCTGTATGGGGGAGGAAGGAAGCTGGCCAAGGCTTAGGCTTCTCCTTCTCTCTAGGGTTGCTGTTTCGGTGGCTAGTTCCTCTCTACGCTCTGTTGTTGCTTACTTGCTTTCATGCCCGTATACGTGAGGGCTCCTGGGGGGTTTTATAGACCAACCCCCCAGGGGTACAATGGTAATGTTACAAGTCGGTGGGTCCGGGTTGTCGGCGTCCGGGGACCCGGGCTGGGACCTGTTGGGGGCCTGTGGTTCACCTGGTTCTCGCTAGGTGCAGCCTCGCATGCCTAGGGGACTGTGCGCCTGCCTTGTCGATCATCGTATGCACGAAGTCGAAATGGTCGGCAAGGGCTGGCGCGTCACGTCGCCGCTTGTCTGTTGCGGGCGGGGGCGGGGCACTGTAGCCACGCCACCCGCCGGTCCGGGTAGGTGAGGGGCACCGCCACGCTTTCCGCCGACTGCAGGCATGGGCGGACACTGCTGCCTTTGGTCATTGGTGATTGAAGACTCGCCCCATCGCATTTACCTAGATGGGATCGGGAGCTGACCCGGTGGCTGGATTGCGGAGCACGCCACGGGTGGAGCTGGCTTGTTGGAGAAGCTTTGGTTGTGCCGGGTTTGGCAGTCTTGTGCTAGTTATTGAGGCCGAGTCAACGCGCCTTGCCGGGTTGGAGAGTTTGGCCGGTTAGCGGGCCCGCCGGGTTGAGCGACCCGGCAAAGCTGCGCCGCTTGAGGGGCGGCGCTGGCCCTGCTGTTTCTAAGAAGGATCCGGTTCGCTGTTCGCCCGGGTTCATCTCTCGACAAGATAGTCCTCAAGTCGTGAAGGTCCGCCGCTTCGGATGAGGTTTCGCAGCTTCTAAGCTAAAGGCGGATATCGCGAAGCGCCGGTCCGCAACACCCATTGTGTGCTGATTTTCTCAGAAACCGGATCGCGGCATGCCGGCGATGGCGGGAACCCAGGAGTCTATCGAATCTTGGGGCAATCACTCGGGCTTTGCGTGGGCGCCACGTGATGCCCGGAAGTCGGAGGGGCCTGACAGGCCACGCGCGTGACGGGACTAGGCGACGGGCTGGGGCCCGCCGCCGCACGCCCTTGGCCCACGCGCGTGGATTTATTGCGGCGTCCGGGGGTCGGTTGCTCTTCTCGGACAGTTACTGCGTGTGTACATGCACACTTATTGCGGGGTAGTGGAAAGGGCACGTGCAGACGATCCCACTTCCCCACGTTCAAACCGAGGGTTATAAATCGGGGGGCAGGGGGCGGCAGACATCATTCTCGCCGTGCTCTTCCCGCCCTTTGCTCTCGCTTCACTTTTGCAATCAAGCATCAAGGGCGCCCATCGCCTCAAGCGTAACTTCTCCGCCATCCATCTTCTTTTCCTTCCCTTCTTTCGCCCATGGCGCTGCCGCTGGGCTCTTGGATGGGCTCGAACTTCACCACCAAGACATCACCCATTCGGGCGTCACCGGCCGCTTGCTGGAGACGGATGTCACCGCTCGGCTCGCCGCCGGCGAAAGCAGAGGCCGCAGCCCGAGGAGTCGGAGCATGTGGTCTTCCTCACGCACTTCGAGCGCGGATTTGGGCTCCTGGAGTTCTTTAGGCTCCATCCGCATCATCTTGGCGTTGACGCCATCGTCCAGCTTTCCGCTTCATCACCTCTCGCGAGGGTACCTGGGGTCGAGCCCACGATCGACTGCGCGCTTTTCTCCTCGATGCGCAGGCCCGCCGGCCGGAGAGTTCTCGATCGCGCGCCGCGCCATATCGAAGCGTCAGGCGGACTTCCCTAAGATCCCGCTGAGGATTCTGCCAAGAAATGGCAGAACTCCTTCTTCACGTCCCGAACTTGGGTGCGGACCGCATCATCTTCCAACCTTCGCCATTGCGCTGCCGGCGGCGATGAATCGGGCTATTGCTTCAGCGCCGCCGCCAGAGATTCTCAATCTCGCGAGCGGGTGACGGTGATGAGGACGCTGGAGGGGCTCACCGCAATG